>JAQSNX010005175.1:0-37133 GCA_029532605.1 Oreochromis grahami | reverse complement strand
CCATGTCGACCAATCAAAAAATGATATGGCAACGTGGCATCTAGTTGTTAAGAAACGGGGGAAGTTTTAGGAGTGACGGCGGTGTTCTGAGCTGTGAGAGATTTGAGACGTTTAGCGCAAATCTTGTGTAGTTAGTGTGTAGTTAGTGTGTAGTGCAGTCAATAGTTTTGTTGTGTGTCAGAACAATGAGGCGACTGCTGAATGTTACAGGTGTTACAGGAGTGATACATCTCCTGTTGTCAGGCCTGCAGGTATCAGGCTGTTGTTCTCCTTTATCTCATAGTGGACAGAAATTATTTTTTGGAGTGGCACAAATAATTTGTGTGGCATCAGATTTGATACAGAACAGCTGATTGTTCTGTAAATAGTTTGAAATGTTTATTTAAAAATGCCTTGGCTGCATTTAAAAAAATAGCTGCAAAAAACTTTGTTTGCCAAACTGAGTTACTTTTTTCAAGAAGTAACTATATAATTAATTGCCCAACATTGGTCATTATATGCTATATTTTGCAGACAGAGAGTTACAGGACTCTCTCCCAGACCACAGACTCATAATACAAGTCAGAGCTTTATGAAAAAAAAATTAAATAAAAGAGGAAAGTTGTGTTTTCGAAATTGGAGTTCAAGTTATTTTTACTTCCAATAGTGTTAACATACTACACAGGCCAATGACTAGTTTTTTTAAATTTTCATTGTAAGTGGGTTAAAGCAGTTAATTAAAAGTAGTCGAACATAAATTTAAATGCTGTAATTTGATTATCGTAATAAACCATGTAACTTGGATGGATTCGATGCTGGCGTGACCACAGTGCACACGTCCAATGTCGCTCACAGTGGTCCAAGGGATCGCTCAGGGAGTTTGTGTGTTCGCTCAGACACATGAAAAATTAGAGGGAACATTGCCCGAGAGTCATTTTGTATTTTAAATAATATATTCATCTTTTACCTTTAACAAAAAATGCGTACAGGCAGAGGCCACTGTGACTCTCGATCTACAGCTGATGTTCGGCATCTTTCAGATGTTCCAGCTGTGTTTCACATTAAGAAATTAAACCTTTTCTAACTTTATTTAAACACGTCCATGCGAACAAGGCTCTGCAGCTTACCTGTGAGCCACCTTCTCACAGGGGTTACACTCACACATCATCGCATCATTTAGGACACTTAAAGCTGCAGTTCAGCTGAACCTTACCTGGACGACTGAGCATGTGCGAACACAGGATACATGAGTGTTACATTATTATAACATTTCAGTCAGTATATTCTGAAAATTACAGAGGGATCTTACCACACAGGTTACCTTGTAATGTTGATCCAACTGAGAATATCAGGCAACCATCAACATCATAGAAAGAAGAAGTTTGTGAAAGAGCAAACAAGCTTGTGGCTTTACAGCGGTGTGAATCCTCCTGAGCTTCAAAGTGCTGTTAGCTGTTTTAGTGTTGCTGACAGTGAAGACAGCAAGGTAGGTGAGTGCTGTGTTAGGAGGGGAGGCTGGGTGCCTATATTAGGGTTAGAGTCAGGGTAGAGAGGGACTGGGATTAGTCACTGTGTCCCTGTTGCTGTCCCCTATCATAACCTCCAATGAATTACAGTAGTCCAGCCTGGAAGTAATAAATGCATGAACTAGTTTTTCAGCATCACTCTGAGGCAGGATATTTCTAATTTTAGAGATGTTGCGCAAATGGAAGAAAGCAGTCTTACATATTTGTTTAATATGTGCCTTGAAGGACATGTCCTGGTCAAAAATGACTCCAAGGTTCCTCACAGCATTACTGGAGGCCAAGGTAATGCCATCCAGAGTAAGAATCTGCTTAGATACCATATTTCTAAGGTTTTCAGGGCCCAGTACAATAACCTCAGTTTTATCTGAATTAATAAGCAGAAAGTTAGCGGCCATCCAGGTCTTTATATTTTTTAAAAACCTGAATAATCTTTATTTTCAGAATATCAGACCAGACCAGTTTAACAAAGATGGTGACAGTGGTACACATTAAAAAGACAAATAAAATTAACAACCAAAGAAAACTCAAGTTTTGTCAAAATACACATTTGTAACACTTTTTGAAAAAAAAAACCCACTTTGCTAACACAAATTAGACAGCCACTCATGGATTTGGACTCTGAGAGCATTGCCCTTTGCCGTCAGCAGTTACATTGAAAGTGCAATGTAACTGAGTTTCTCCTGACATTCTCCATTGCTCAAATTGTTCGCTGACAGATCGATTAATATGAGTGTCCCAACACTGCAGTGAAAATGAAACAACCTATTTTTTACTACATAAAAGAGAAAGCCATCATGAAATTTGCAGACGACACCACCATCATCGGCTGCATTTCTGATGGAGATGAGGATGCATGCAGGGCAGAGGTGAGAGCCCCGACATCAACTTGCTGCTTAACATCAGCAAAACCAAGGAGCTCATAGTGGATTACAGGAGACTGCAGAGAGGAGGCCACACCCCCATCCACATCGAAGGAGCAGAGGTGGAGAAAGTCAGCTGCTTCAGATTCCTGGGCATCAACATCAGCGAGGATCTGAGCTGGTCACACCATGTTGGTGTGATCACAAAAGCAGCAAGGCAGCAGCTCTTCTTCCTGCGGCGCCTGAGAAGATCCGGCATGAACCCCAGAATACTTACAAACTTCTACAGATCCACCATTGAAAGTATTCTGACTGGCTGCATCACCACCTGCTATGGTAGCTCTGGATCGCAAAGCTCTGCAGAGGGTGTTGAGATCAGCACAGCGCATCACCAGGACTGAACTGCCAGGCATGCAGGATCTCTACAGACAGCGCTGCAGATCCCTCTGATCCCAGCCACCCAGCCACAGACTTTTCACACTCCTGCCGTCCGGAAGGCGATACAGAAGCATTGAGACCAGACACAGAGACAGTTTTTACCCACAAGCCATCAGACTTTTGAACTGCTGACATTCTATACACACCATTACACACTGCAACTACTGGACTATACACACTGTCACTTTAAACAACTTTAAATTCTCACTGCGCAAGTTTTTTTGCACAACTGTAAATACGAAACTGTGAATACCAAACAATTGTCTCAAATTCTGTTAATATTAATACTTTAGACATTCACATTACTCACACTCTCATTACACATACATATAGGATCTTGGGGGTGGGCACGCCACACAGAATCCAAATTACCATCAGGGTGTACACCTCACCCCTGGCGTCGTTGCCCACCTCTCAATTTTAAATACACGTAGACATTGAGGGCTAGCAGGAGGGGCTATGCGCTTACCTGCTGCTCTGGCAGGTAGCTCCATGCCCTCCTGGGTTTTAAATGCACCTTAGAACACACATACATCAACACTACATATGAGCAGGTGGAGGGAGGTTTGGAGTCTTCACACACCCCCGTTCTCTGCGGCCTGCTGGAGTGGGGGGGCTAGGAGGAGGAGTTGGCCGTCCGACTGGGGTCTGGAATGTGGGGCCTCCCTGCTGCTGTGGAGTCGGGGCGGCCTGCTTCTCCCCACCGCAGGGAAAAGGGTAACACCACCTGGGTCTGGGTGCAGCTTCCCCCTCCAGGGGCAAGGGTACCCAGACCCGGTTCTTAGAGTACACCTGGGGAGAGTGATTGTGTGTACAGCGTCTCTTTATGTCTGTCTCCGCGTTGGTTGAGTGTGGAATAATTGCCTATGAGAGCATGAGGGTGGGAATGGATGTTTGTATCTGTGTGTGTCTGTATGTCTGTGTCTATATGTCAGGTTGGGTATCAGACGCCACCTCTCTGGGGACATCTCAGGCCCTCCAAGGTTTGGAGGCCTATCTCCCCCACCACTTCCCCTGCCGGTGGTGGACGCCCTCAGACATCGGTGCATTGGTGGTTCTTTGTGTCCGGGGTGGGCGCCCAGGTACACACCGGCTCACTCCTTGGCGGCTGCTTATCGGGGCCTGGAGCCTGGGGCTCGCTCGGGCCACTTCGGAGGCGGGGTGCCCTCGGCCTCTCGGCCCGGGGCTCGGTCACTCAGGCACAGCTGGCTGCCGACGGAGCTCACGGGCACGTCACTGCAACCCCCCCTGGCTTCTGCTCCGCGGCTGCTGAGTGACCCCTCATCTGGGACTCTCCTCAGCTCTTTCTGGGATAGTGGCGCGGCTGCCCCTCTGTTGGTCTTCCTTGGTCTCTTGTGTTCTGGGGGCCTCTGGACGTCTGGAGTTTTGATCTCCTCCATACCTGCGTCATGCCCTGGAGGACGGGGCAGTGGCCCCCCCACACCCTCTAGCAGATCATTACATGAAGGAACCTTTTAAAAACAAGCGCGTTCATGCTCACAGGTGTACACACGGGTGATCACACACAAACTACACCCTTTTTGGCTCTTACCTCAAAGCACACTGTGCGCTGTCGATCTTACGTGCTGCACAATAATGTTTAATATTTAGTATTTACTGTTATATTCCCATAGATCATTGTGATGTTGTTTATTACTCTCGTTTTCTTCTGCTTGCTTTCTCTTTCTTTCTCAACAGGTGATCCAGGTGATCGATATATGTATTTTTTTTTGTCTGCTTATTCTGTTGGTTTTTGGTTTTTTGCCCTTTTTCCCCGTCCCTCTTCCCCGCTGTTTTTCTTTCCCTCTTTCTTTCCCCCAGTTAAGTCTGTCCCGTATAATATTTAATAAATTAAAAAAAAAAAAATATTAATACTTTAGTGTTTTTGTGATGGCCAAACCCACAGTAGCCACACTCTAAAGTCGGTAACTCTTGTATTTTCAATCCTTTGTTAGAACACAATAACACACTTTAGTTTCCAATAAGTTTATTGATTGGTTTGGATACATTTGTTCTATTTGTAAGCGTGCATATTTGCAGTTCATTACTTTGATTTTTGACTAACCTTTGTTTCTTTTACTACTTATCTGCCATGATATAACGAGTTGCCAGACAAATGGTAAATGGGCTGGTTCTTACATAGCACTTTTCTACGCTTT
The DNA here is from genome assembly GCA_029532605.1 of Oreochromis grahami. Classification (NCBI taxonomy): domain Eukaryota; kingdom Metazoa; phylum Chordata; class Actinopteri; order Cichliformes; family Cichlidae; genus Oreochromis; species Oreochromis grahami. The sequence goes on along the minus strand of JAQSNX010005175.1, from coordinate 32,171 downwards.
CTGAGCACTCAAAGCGCTTTATACAACTAATTCATTCACCCAATCACACAAGCACTTTTTTCTGACCTCTTAAGTGCTAAGTATCTACCATTCATACACATTCACACTCCGATGAACGCATCGGAGAGCAACATGGGGTTAGTACAGGGGTGGGCAATCTCAGTCCACGAGGGCCGGTGTCCTGCAGGTCAACACACCTGAATCACATGATTAGTTCGTTACCAGGCCTCTGGAGAACTTCAGGACATGTTGAGGAGGTCATTCAGCCATTTAAGTCAGCTGTGATGGTTCGAGGACACCGTCCCTCATGGATTGAGATTGCCCACCCCTGGGTTAGTATCTTGCCATATCTTGGGCACCCTGGGCCTGCATGCCAGGAGCATATGGCATGCAGACAGAAGCAGCCTGGGATCGAACCACCAACCTTCTGGTTAGTAGCTGACCTGCTCTGCCATGAGCTACAGCCACCCCAGTGACTAAAGGTGGTGGCCAGGGTTTGAAACCATTAAATGCAAAGAGGGATAATTGGACCGCACCACCATTTCCTGCTGAAATGTAGAATGTGTGTTTTCTTTCATTAAAAACAAAGTATTTGTATTTAGTTAAATATTGAGTTTGGGGTTTAGTAGTTTTGATTTTCTTCTTTGGTGTTTAGTTTATTAATAAACCAGACTGTACTGTTTGTATTGTTTGTTTACAATTGTGTTTTGTTTAGTTATCCCTCTTGTGTTATAGTGGTCTGATCAGCTATTATATATACCAGGGATCCCCAACTCCAGGCCTCGAGGGCTGGTGTCCTGCAGGTTTTAGATCTCACCCTGGGTCAGCACACCTGAATCAAATGATTAGTTCATTACCAGGCCTCTGGAGAACTTCAGGACATTTAGCCATTTAAATCAGCTGTGTTGGATCACGGACACATGTAAAACCTGCAGGACACCGGCCTTCGAGGCCTGGAGTTGGGGACCCCTGATATATACCCTTGTGTGTCAGTTCATGTTTAGATCATTTATGTTTGTTAGGGCAGTCATTTGGTTTTGGAGTTCAGTTTTGTTTCTTTGACCTCTTTTATGAGCTCAAATTTATTACCTTTGTAATTTATTACTTTTGTAAATATAATTTTTGGGTTAAATAAATGGCAACCCTATTTTTCCAATAATTCCTGTGACTCCTCCTACAGTTTTGTTAGTTATTTTTATTTTTATTATTATTATGGTTATTTTCTTCTTTAATACAACTGCACACTTATATATATTTTCATGTAAAGCTGATGAGCTTGAGCAAACGAATTTCATTATTCATTAAATGTGGCTATACTGTTTATCTGTGCATGACAATAACAATGTGATTGGACAGAAAGTGTAGTCCAATGAAACACATTAGAGTTTCACTATCACTATAGGGTCTGTGTTCCCCACTTGCTGTTGCCTGAAGAAAAAACCAAGAGGGTTTGTTGTGTGTTTGTTTGCACTGACTCAAAAGGATTTCAATCAGAAGAGACACGTAAAAACTCAAGTTGAATCATATCTGCTTTTTTCACTTCAGTTCAGGTGTTTCCCAAATGGAGTGTTAGCCACAATAAGAAAAATACATTTTTGTTCAGTTGAAAGTTTGAGATTAACCTCAAAAAATACTGTTCTGAGAATAAAGTCAAAAACAAGAAAAACTGTCACAGCTGCTACACCCTCTACGAAATGCCTTGTGTCGATGAGTTACTGAAAATTACTTCAGAATGAGTTTTAATATCAGTAAAATTATTTCGTTTTTTTTCTGATGATGAGTGTACTTTCTATCATGTTGCCTCATATGATGCCCTAATACTCTTTGTTACACTGACTCCTCTTCTGTAAGCTGATCCAGATTTAAGCAAAACAACAACAAAAAGAAAATAAACCAGTTTGAAGAATAAACAAAAACATATCTGATCATTGTGCACAGTCAGCCCTGACAATCAGAGTGAAACTCTTCAGTCACAAGATGCTTTTTGATGAAGGGATGATGTGTGAAGACGAGTTTACTGTCTTCACACATCAGCTTATTTAAGATGACTAAATTAGGGTAAGTTTTTCATTCTGAGTAAAGAGAACTATTCAGACACTCCTCCTGTGATAAAGCACTGAGGGTTTATTAAATATAATGAAAGAACATGTTAGAAACACATAAATAAATGTCTGTCCTGCTTATAAGAGGAGTCTATCTGACCCCTGATCTATGAAACTTGTTGATTTGCCTTCTCCTTCTCCTTTTTTCCCCATGCTATTACAGCTTCATTTACATCTTTTTGACTTTTTGCTCTGATTATGTTGAATCCTGAACTAATAAGCAAATACTAAGAGCGCCGAGGAGCGAGTACAGTATGTATCCAGATTTGAAATTCAAATGAGAGGAGGTTTTATTCAGAGAGATCTGCCACTGATTTGATTAACTTCACCTTTAGGAATTATTTCTTTCCTGAACCTGCTTAAAGAATCATAAGGAGTAATTTCATCGCATTAAACAAATCAAGAAAATCTAGTTCACAAATCTTCCTCCTCTGAGGTCACTGGGTCATTTTCCCCGACTTTACAAAGAAACATCATGGAGGAAGTAAAATAAGAGGCTTTTTTACTGCTCTGACTGAGCTGCTTAATAATGTGATGCTGGATGTTGTAAATGTGTGGTCAAACTACAAAATCCTCAAGATGAACTACAAAAACATCATCTTAGATACTTAAAAACCTGCTAATGTTTTGTTTTATGCACAAAAGCACTACTTTACCAACTTGGATTTTATTTTAAAGGCTTGTTTATTTCTGATGAATCATATTTACATCATAGTTTACACATGTTGTTGTTTTTTTAACTTACCCTGCTGTGTAATAGGTCATACTGACTGCCACGCACATATTTTCACTTCACATCAGAAACTAGTTTGAGTAAAAAAAGCAGGCCCATTGAGTGTAGAAAACGATTAAACAGTCATTGGACTGCACCATCTCACTCTAACTCCTCCCAGTCCAGTCAAACTAGACTTTTTTTATCAGTAGGGGATTCCCTAGTAATTTTGCAGGATACGCATAATTCAAGCACTCCTTTACATTTTTAGATTTGGTTATATTTGGAGTATACTGAAGACCTGTAAAATGGAACAAGTGCACCACCTGTGTCCCACCACGGATGATGGAGAAGGGTTAATTTTGCGATACGCTGACTATATTCAGTGTCACTTTTTATATTTTCTGTTTTCCTGCTCTAGATCACAGGGCTACCTTTAAGACACGTGAAGCAAAACCTGATTAAAAGGTAAACAAGGAAGCTTTGAACATATTCTGCCCCACATGGCTCGAGACATTACTCATTTCTGAAGTCAGACCCACCCCTTCTTGCATCCTTTACTCTCACCACTCACAGTTGGCTTTTTATACGATGCTCGTGTGTCGCTATAATAATCTGGCAGTGGGTACTCGAGCTGTCCACAGCAAGGAATAATCTCTGGTTTAACAGCCATGGTCAGAAAGGGCTTTGATGTTTTGTTGAGGCAGAGAAAGAATGACCATGAAGAATGTGTTTATCATTAAACTGCTCTGGACTCTATTGTGTTCCCATCTGCTGCTGGTTTCTGGCCATGAAGGTAAGCTGTGAAAATATTCACATGCTTGCATATGTGATACATTCAGTGTTCCACTTTAACAGTTATAATGTTACCTGGGGATAACTGTATGGATATCAACACACATACAGCAATTATATATACCTGTATATATATATACATATATATATACATATATATATATATATATATATATATATATATATATTTATATATACATATATATATATGTATATGTATATATATGTATATACATGGATGACATCAAGCTGTATGCCAAGAGTGAACGAGACATCGATTCACTGATACACACTACCAGGCTATACAGCAATGACATTGGAATGTCATTCGGGCTGGAGAAGTGTAGTCGGATGGTAACAAAGAGAGGGAAGGTAGTCAGAACCGAGGGGATTGAACTACCAGAAGGCAACATTGCAGACATAGAGGACAGTTACAAGTACCTGGGGATCCCACAGGCGAATGGGAACCATGAAGAGGCCGCTAGAAAAGCTGCAACCACCAAGTACCTGCAGAGGGTCAGGCAAGTCCTGAGGAGTCAGCTGAATGGTAAGAACAAGATCCGGGCCATCAACACCTACGCCCTGCCCGTGATCAGGTACCCTGCTGGGGTAATAGGCTGGCCAAAGGAGGAGATAGAAGCCACTGACATCAAGACAAGAAAGCTCCTTACCATGCATGGAGGGTTTCACCCAAGTCCAGCACCCTGAGGCTGTACGCTAAGCGGAAGGAAGGGGGGCCGAGGACTGGTGAGTGTCAGCACCACAGTCCAGGATGAGACAAGAAACATCCACGAATACATCACGAAGATGGCCCCAACTGACAGTGTGCTCAGTGAATACCTCAGGCAGCAGAAACCCAAGAAAGAGGAAGAAGGCGAGGAACCATCATGGAAGGACAGGCCCCTGCACGGTATGTACCACCGGCAGATAGAGGAGGTGGCTGATATCCAGAAATCCTACCAGTGGCTGGACAAAGCTGGACTGAAAGACAGCACAGAGGCACTAATCATGGCAGCACAAGAACAAGCTCTGAGTACAAGATCCATAGAGGCTGGGGTCTATCACACCAGGCAAGACCCCAGGTGCAGGCTGTGTAAAGATGCCCCAGAGACAATCCAGCACATAACAGCAGGGTGCAAGATGCTAGCATATATATATAATAATATATATATATATGAATAATATATATATATATATATATATATATATATATATATATATATATATATATATATATATATATATATATATATATATATATATATATATATATATATATATGATTCAGCATCCAGTGTGGGAAGCGCTTCCTCTGATTTAGCAGAGTCATGTGGTCTCTATCTGTAGTACAATCCTGCTGATCAGTTGATCAGTGCTGTTGAAATTAATAATGGCATGGTGACTTTTTTAACCTCTCTTCTCCTGTTTTTTTTTTTTTTTTTTTTGCCTCTTTCAGACCATAAAATGATTACAGCTTCGTCTGGACAGAAAACCATCACTCTGACATGTCGAGCTCCAGACAACAAAAACATAGTTGTGAAGTGGACCAGAGCTGACATGAAATCAGAGTATGTGCTTTTGTACCGAGATGAAGTGTTTGTGCCAGATGATCAACATCCATCTTTTAAGAACCGGGTGGATCTGCAGGACAGACAGATGAAGGATGGAGACGTGTCTTTGATTCTGAAGAATGTAACGACTGCTGATAATGGAACATACGAGTGTTATGTCGTCCAGAATCGGAGAGGCAGTTTGAAGCTTATCAACATTGTCAGCCTGAGTGTTGATCCTCCAGGTGAGTGAGTAGAGTTGAGTGTGTGTGTGATCATGTGTGGGGTGTCATCTTGCTATGCAGATGACACCCAGCTCTATCTGTCCATGAAGCCAGGTAACACACACCAATTAGTTAAACTGCAGGAATGTCTTAAAGACATAAAGACCTGGATGTCCGCTAACTTTCTGCTTCTTAATTCAGATAAAACTGAGGTTATTGTACTCGGCCCTGAAAATCTTAGAAATATGGTATCTAAGCAGATTCTTACTCTGGATGGCATTACCTTGGCCTCCAGTAACACTGTGAGGAACCTTGGAGTCATTTTTGACCAAGACATGTCCTTCAATGCACATATTAAACAAATATGTAAGACTGCTTTCTTCCATTTTTGCAACATCTCTAAAGTTAGAAATATCCGGTCTCAGAGTGACACTGAAAAACTAGTTCATGCATTTATTACTTCTAGGCTGGACTGTATTAGGTTACTGTGTGTCATTGTGAAACAAGTTTGGTTGGTGGTGTGCCACAGGATATTTTTAATCTATAAAATGTGCCGCGACTCGAAAAAGGTTGAAAAACACTCTTCTGTGTAACCAGCTTCCAGTTTGGATTCAGGAGACAGACACTATCTCTACTTTTAAGATTAGGCTTAAAACTTTCCTTTTTGCTAAAGCATATAGTTAGGGCTGGACCAGGTGACCCTGAATCCTCCCTTAGTTATGCTGCAACAGACGTAGGCTGCCCGGGGATTCCCATGATGCATTGAGTTTTTATTTTCCAGTCAATTTATCACTCAACAATGTATTAATAGATCTCTCTGCTGAATCGTACTTGTTATTAACAGTGTTGGGAAGGTTACTTTTAAAATGTATTCCACTACAGATTACAGAATACATGCCCCAAAATGTATTTTGTAACGTATTCCGTTACGTTACTCAATGAGAGTAACATGTTCTGAATACTTTGGATTACTTAATATATTATCATGCTTTTTACAGCTATGAATGTCCTATTGCTGTGTGATTTATTACTATTACTGAAGGTTTCTCGCCATACCAATACCAACTAGATTTTTAAATCTTAATATAAATGAGTAACAGTAGGTGGACATTAGGTAAGGCTGCACTTTTTGCAGTGATCTCGTATAGAAAAATATTCCGTGCGTATATAAAACAGATCTGGGGCTCTGAACAGTAGTAAAGGGACCTCTGGCTAATACGGCGGGTTCCGTGTCGGGCTCGTAGCTGAACACTTTACTTTGTTGTCTGGGTCAACTTTGCTTGAGTGACAGAGAGAGGCGTTGAAAGGCTCCAACGGAACTTATTGTTTCGGAGGAAAACACGAACACAGTGTACAGTCGAGTCTTAATAGCTTACTTACAACTGGGCTCGTCAGGCACTCTTCTTGGCTGCAGTGGTTATTATTATATTTACATGCTTCCAGCTCCCGTTTTTGCTCCGTGACAGCTCGGACTTTTCCACTTTTTGTCTCCCTAATTTGCGCTCACAGACACATAATAGGTATGGCAGTCCATTCTCCTTGCAGCACGGACTACACTGCCCATCAGGCTACAGTCTTTGGGGCGATGCCTGTAACACTCTGCCTATTGCCTTCATATTAAATAATTTTTTGAATATTTTTTAAAAATATTTTTTCACGTCATTATGCTCGCCGCTATTGGAGGTGACATGGGTCGCCAGATTGAGACACAGAGCCTCTTAATGCGTGTGGAAACAAAAAATAGAGAAGGCATAGCCTAACATATGAAACAGGAAAGTACCACCGTGTAATCCATTTATTTCAACAAAGTAAATATATTCTGAATACCACCTTTTAAAACTGTAACTGTAACGGAATACAGTTACTCATATTTTGTATTTTAAATATGTAATGGCAGTACTCTGTTACTCCCCAACACTGGTTATTAATCTCTGTCTCTCTTCCACAGCATGTCTTTATCCTGTTTTCCTTCTTTCACCCCAACCGGTCGCAGCAGATGGCCCCGCCCCTCCCTGAGCCTGGTTCTGCCGGAGGTTTCTTCCTGTTAAAAGGGAGTTTTTCCTTCCCACTGTCGCCACAGTGCTTGCTCATAGGGAGTCATATGATTGTTGAGTTTTTCTCTGAATGTATGTATTATGTATTATTGTAGGGTCTATCTTACAATATAAAGCACCTTGATGCGACTGTTGTTGATTTGGCGCTATATATATATATATAAAATTTAATCGAATTGATCAGAAGTGAAGCTGCTTCCTGGTTGTTGATGTTTGTTTCTAAAGATGTTGTTGATGAGACTTTGTAGAAAGCAGCTGGTCTGAGTTAGGGGTGGGTTTCAATAATCAATTTCCCATCTCAAATCTCTGTTTTCTGCATTATTCGCTTGCTTATTGCGCATCAGTCCACTGTTGTTTAAAGTGCTGTCTGTGGCTGTTTTTGTTTGTTTGTTTGTTTGTTTTTTGTTGTGTTTTGTTTAAAAAATGACCTCCGACAAGAAAGCCTCATTTCTGCTGGTTAATGCTTCACGATTTAAGATTCTTTATTTGTCACGTGCACAGTTTTACGAATACAACACGCAGTGAAATGTGTAGGGAGGGGGGGCACAGCCCTGCAGCAGCATTCTCCTACGGATCACTCTCTGAAGAGCTTTTTGGTCCTTACCATGGTTTTCTTCAGTTTTTGTTCTACTGCAGAATATTTTAAAGTTATCTGCTATAATAAGCCAGAGCAAGAAAATCTCCTTTTTCTTTTCTGTGTTTTATCCTCAGTTACTTTGACACAAAGGCATCTGCTGTGATGCTTACACCTCTGATCAAGTCTCACAAGTGTCAGTACTAATAAATGATCGGAATTATAATATTTCTGACTGTCTTCCCCGATTCAAATCGAATCGAAATCGTGGATCGAATGAAATTGGGGTCTTGTGAATAGCAATTGAATCACAATACCCAGCCTAGTCTGAGTGATGTGATCAGCTGACATCCACACCTGTTTCTTATCCGCAGATCAAGCTGGAGGACACACAGAGGTTGGAGAGAAGAAGGGAGTCAGTAGAGGACGTCCTGGACTGATAGCTGGTGTGATAGTTTTTGGTGTGATGGCTGCTGTGGTGATCTTTATAACACTAAAAACCAGTCTGAAACAAAACTCTTTGCAGTGTTTTTACTGACTACAGACAAATCAGAGTTTCCGTAGCATCATTCTGTACAGACATGTCTCAGTGTTCCTCTAAACTCTGCTGTAAACATGAATAAACTGGACAGAAACAAACAGGTTTTACTCCTTTGTTGCAAAGTGTTTTGTAAAAATAAAATTGCAATATCTGCCTTTGTGAGTGTGTGGATGTAAGCCTATCTGAGAAATTATGTTCAACCGTTACCTCTTAGTACATTAAGAGTGAGAAAAACTATCAAAATATCAACCTGACCTACAGAGACAGAGAATGAGAATTTTCCCTTATTGTTTCCCTACATACACAGGATTAAAATCTTACTACTTTTAGATTTTGCTTTAGTAAAGAGGAAGCTCATGAATGTGGTTTAAACAGAGTGAGTGAAGTGTGGCAGAGTTTCAAGTTTCAAACCACAAACTGTCACTTGATAGCACCAGCAAGATTACTGGAAGAGACCAGGCTGAGCTGTTTCATCTTTCTTTAAAGTAACAAAATATCAAGATAAAAAATTTACCTTATCCGCCAGCCGGGACAAACACACTTTTTTACATCTCAGTGAGGCCAGTGAAGTGACATAATGCTTTCCCTAGCCCCTTACCCTAACCGTAATCATCAGCAATGAATGCCTAACCGTAACAATAACCTAATTTGTGCCCACACTAAAAAGACAAATCAGTCAGCGGTATTCATATGACTTATGCTCCTTTGACAGCTGCAGGTGGTCTCCCCCCCCCCCCCTCCCTTTGGACAGGAACAAAATAAACAGTTTAAACTTACAACATGATTAGAAGTAATTTCATGATATTGAACAGACCAGAATATGAGACAATCTGCATGCTGAAGTAGTTTATAAATTCTCTCCTCTGACTTCAGCTAAACACTTTTCTCAGTTAAACACTTTTCAGCGTATCAATCTGTTTGATAGTGGTCTCTTTATGTGATGTGAAGTGATGTTGGATGTTGCTAAAACATCTACAAACTATCTGAAGGTGCACCACGAAAGGCTCCTCTTACATACTTCACCCAATGAGTTCTTACAATGTTGTTTTCTGCAGCTCATATAAACTTTTCCAATTTTTTAAACAAAAAAGCTATTACAGAGATTACAAAAATAAACACTCATGTTTTCTCTTCATGCTAATCCACCTTAATATCTGCCGCAATATAACAACATGTCTGGACTTCTTGAAGTTTCTTGAAGACGTTTCACCTTGCTTCTTTTCAAGCTCCGTAGACTATGATGACCTGGATGACTGAGAACTTTCAGACAAATATAACAACACCAGAGCTGAGAACAGATGGAGTTACACTGCTATGCTCTCCACTTTAACCATTTTATCTCATTTAGCTCATGAGCTTTGTTAAACTCACACCACAAACTGCTTCACAGAGAAAGACATTATAATATGAAAGAGATCTGAAAGTAACACCTCTGAGTTTCTGAGTTTTACAAACTGTGGAATGTTTGAAACTTTCCAGAATATTAACAGGTTCTGCTATAATATCCAGTATGCACGCAGAGTTTATTTGCATTAAAGCTCTGATTATGTCACTTAAAAACCATCCATCCATCCATCTTCTTCCGTTTTATCCGGGGCCGGGTCACGGGGGCAGCAGCCTAAGCCCAGACCTCCGTCTCCTCAGCCACCTCCTCCAGCTTATCCGGGGGAACACCAAGGCGTTCCCAGGCAGTTTAAAACCTTCTCAGGATCTTAATCTGTGGTTGATTTCCACCTCATGTGGTTGCAAAGTGCTGGGCGAGTTACAAACGTGTACGAGTCACGTCAGTTCAGTGCCACATAAAAAACAAACAGTCGCACAGTAACACAGACCTACAGTGTGTTTCAGATAAACAGCTTCCTTGATCACATCAGCAGATTCTTTTTTCCTTGTGTCACTGCTTTGTTTGTTCTAATGTGGGATCAGTAACATTAATCTGTAGTTGGATGATTAGAGATGTGGACACTGCGTCTACAGCTGGGGGAATATGTTTGTGTCACCAACATTTGTGAGAGCTGACTAAATTCTTGCATTGTTTTTTCAGTGCTTTTTTGCATGAACAGCGGGAATCTCCCGAACACCTTTGAACACCTTTAAAATGTGAGCAAAACAGAAACAGACCTTAAAGTGAGGAGAGATGGTGGAGGTTTGGCTATGATCAAGAAGTGATCATGAGGAGAACAGTCACCGGTGATAATAGGCATACATTAGATTTATCTGAGTTAATAATTAATATTCTGGGCATTGTGTGAGCTCAGAGGCTGGGCTGTGTGCTGTTTGGTGCAGATTCAGCTGGGTTACTCAGAGAAGACACACTAATGGCCGAGCAGTGAAGGCACAGATCAAAAGCTGTTAAGCAGGGTTTTTTGTTTAGTTTAGTTTTTTAATATATTCCTGTTGTTGCACAGTTTTTCTTTTTTAAATTCTCTTTTTTTCACAGCAGTGGATTAGTGTATGATATTTGGTTTGTTGGACCAAAGTAGGAAAAAGAATGAAACAAAACTACAAACGAAAAACAACCAGGCATGACTAACTTTAAGATAACAATCCAAAACAAAATCTAACAGATGTGAGAAGCTGAGCTACGCTCCATTTCAGTTTACACACAGAAGCAGGAAATAACAATTAATCATGAATTAAATACAAAACGCACTTTCAGCAGCAATTCAGTTCAATTCAACTTTATTTGTATATCATCAAATCACAACAGCCGTTGCCTCAAGGTGCTTTATAATATTTTGTAATGTAAATATCTTACAATAATACAGAGAAAACCCCAATAATCAAACAACCCCTTATAATTAAGCAGTTGGCGACAGTGGGAAGGAAAAACTCCTTTTTAACAGGGAGAAACCTCCGGCAGAACCAGGCTCAGGGAGGGGCGGGGCCATCTGCCATGACCAGTTGGAGATGAGGTGATGAAGATGTGATAAAAGACACACTGGATGAGGTGATCAGTGTATCATTCAAAGACAACGGAAATAAGTTAACAGAGGTCTGTAAATGAAATCAACACATACTTTAAAAAAAATCAGAAAAACTTCTCCTCCTTCCTACTACACTTGGCACCTTCCTCCATGAAACTGAACTGGACTGTTTTGGCAGTTCCTTTAATAAGGTCCAGTGCAGTTTTGGAGGAGAGGTGACAAATAAATTACTCAAATATAAATTTTAAAATTAGCGTTTTCATCAGACCCTTTGGACTTGGAGTTGGCAGCACATCACTGACACAAAATAACAAACATTAGTGGGTGCTAATGTAAAATAAAAAAAATAAAAAAAATAGTTAACTAAAGTCAGAAAGAGTCATTTGATGCCAGTGTTACATTAACTTCAGTTATTATGTACAAAACAAATCATCAGCTTAATAATGTAAAGCTTTGTTCACTGTATAAAAAACACTTCACAGATGAAAGTCAGCTTACAGATTTAAAGCTTAAAATGAATCCTGCCGTTAGCACTAAACAACACTGTGGTGTAAACACAGTCAGCCCAGTCTCATAGGAAATATGAAACAGTTACACAGTGTTTGTGTTCAGTGACACAAATGTTCACTTCATCACAGCCAAGTCATCAAATAAATAAAATCACATTATGATTATAAAGTCATCACAGCATGACTTTATAATCATGTATTTCATGAGTGTAGCACATCTTTTTGTCGAACTCTTTAGTGAGAATAAAGACTTTAAAAAAATAAAAAAACTCTGACTGTGAAAGAGTGCCAACTGAAACCCAGCAGTTTCAGCCCCTCCAACGTCAGGATGTGGACTTTCTACTCTTTAAAAGGGGAAAATATTAATTTAGTGTTCAGGGGCATGACCACAATTAGATGTTGTGACTGTTTCATAAAGTGCTGTGAGACCGCATTGGACTGTTTGAGGTAAAGTGTTCATGTATAAGTTCACATCCTTTGATCAATGAACACGCCAGTCGTGTCAAACAGCTTGTAACGCTCTGAGTGTAGGAAAGAGAAATCCCACATTCAGCACCACATAATCTGTGGATCAGATTTAAATGTTTTACGCAGCATAGGAACAAACAGGAAACAGGTTTTTTTTGCTCATAGTCTGGTTCATAACCAGGAACCTGTTTATCAGCAACTCAAAGCTCCAACTTCTTCAGAGCCCATGGCAGTGGATGATGCTGCAATTATACTCTGGTTTTGTGCTTGTTTCAGCCACCTGTGGTCAGCTTCTCAAATTCTAGAAATGTATTATGGTAACGATATGAGGTAACATTTATTTATGTACGTTGTCAGATAATGTCTTGAGCCATGCCGAGTGAAAACATCAAGCTTGGAATAACAGAATTTCATTCTCGCTGCAGTTCAACAGGAGGCTGGTATGAATCCTGACTCTGGAGTATTAGGTTTGCTGTAGATCAAAAAACCACCAGCAGCAATAAGAACCAAAGCAGAAAGTGACAGACCAACGATGAGTCCAACAGATCCATTCTCCTTCCCTCCTGCCTCCTTCCCTCCATCCTCTGTGTCTCCTCCTGTCTGACCTGCAGGTGAGAAACAGGTGTGAGGTGTCAGCTGTCAGGTAGGTGATGAGTGAAGAACAGAACAGAATCCATTTCCTCTTCAAACTGCTGTCAGACATTATCTACTGCACTCTGATCACATCACTCAGACCAGCTGCTTTCTACAAAGTCTCATCAACAACATCTTTAGAAACAAACATCAACAACCAGGAAGCAGCTTCACCTCTGATCACACACACACTCAACTCTACTCACTCACCTGGAGGAACAACAACACTCAGGGTGATGATGCTGATGGGGACAACACTGTGATTTTCTCTCTTCCTTTGAGTTTTTGTTGTAAAGACATGGCATTGGTATGTTCCAGTGTCATTAATCGTCACATTGTTCAGAATCAAAGACACGCCTCCATCCTTCATCTGTCTGTCTGCAGATCCACTCGGTTTTTAAAAGATGGATGCTGGTTTTCCAGATCGGGCATCTTATTCCGATACACAAAAACATATTCTTCCTTGAGGTCAGTTCTGCTCCACTCTATGATCATGATGATGTTGTTGTCTGGAGCTCGACATGGCAGAGTGACATCCTGTCCAGACTTAGCTGTGATATTTTTCTGGTCTGAAAGAGGAAACAACACAGAGCCCAGAGGTCAAAGGTCAAAGTAAAACAGTTCACTTCTCCAGAGGACACTGGCGCTAGACACACTGGGTAAACCACCACACAGTGGACACCAGAAATGTTGTTTAACATCTTAGTTTTACTTCTGCCCTTTACAACCTTAATTTATGAACTCTACAATCAACAATAGTCCATCGATTATACAGTTAGGTTTGTTATGGCGAGTAGAGCCATGGCATACTTATGACCCCGATTTCAGGAAGAGCTTCTAATCAAAGGACAAGCGACTTGTCTTATGTGCCAGAAATTTGGCTCCTATGCTTGTGATCGAGTTTTACATTTATTAAACCGCTGAAAAATTTGTTTGCTTGTGTTTAAGATTTCATCCTAAAGAGAATATTTTGATTTTACCTTGTCATCCATTTGTGCCATTCGTGGCTCAAGAGTTGGGAGTTCGCCTTGTAATCGGCAGGTTACTGGTTCGAGCCCCGGCTCGGACAGTCTCGGTCGTTGTGTCCTTGGGCAAGACACTTCACCCGTTGCCTACTGGTGGTGGTCAGAGGGCCCAGTGGCGCCAGTGTCCGGCAGCCTCGCCTCTGTCAGTGCGCCCCAGGGTAGCTGTGGCTACAATGTAGCTTGCCATCACCAGTGTGTGAATGTGTGTGTGAATGGGTGAATGACTGGATATGTAAAGCGCTTTGGGGTCCTTAGGGACCAGAGAAGCGCTATATAAATACAGGCCATTTACCATTTACCATTAACTCAACTGAACTGGTTTCATGTCTTATGAAATTTTAAAGAATTTTGCATATTTATCATTTGTATTATTGCTAGTTATATTTTCAAATAGCTCTCAAAGGCCCTGAATTCTTGACTGAGTGTAGTACAACATACAGGACGTCTACCAGTCCGTGCCTGGCCCCTCTCAGTGTTCCTTCACTCTGCTATAGACGACCCCCCTAAACACAACACCAATCACAAGCACTATAAACTACAGCATCTCTAATATGAAATTTAACTCATGTTACTAAGTAGGAACAGAATCAACTAAATCCAAAGAATTACTGACACGTCCTACCTGCAGATGTAAACTCCAGGAGGAAGACAAACAGCAGTCCTACATTCCAGAGTAATACAGCTGTTACAGGAGGCATTCCCACATGAGCAATCTGACAATCCAGTTGTTTGCTATGTTGCTATGTTCCAAATAACTCTGTGTTTATTAATTCTATATTCAGGTTTATAAAGAAACATGTTTTCTGAGCTAATGAATGACTGAATGGGGGGAAAACCAGTGGCTGTCGTTTTATCACAGAAGGAGGTGTTTGAACAAAGAATAACAAGACAAAGGGGCGGTACAGAAATATTTTTTTAATGACTCCAAACTTTATGGCAATCGTAAGCAGCCCTCTAGTGGAGACAGACCAAAGTGGCCGTCAGCACATGAAGAAACAGAAGTACATATTTCGTTTGTTATGATCCTCACAGACTTCCCCCCCGTCTTTCTTTCCTTTCTTTAATGAAACTAATAAAACTGACTGGCCACTTTATTGGGTACAGGTTGCTGATATATGATAGCATCACACTGTTGCTGCAGATTTGTAGCCTGCACATCCATGACATAAATCTCCTGTTCTAAAAACACCCAGAGCTCCTCTTTTGGACTGAGATGTAGTGTTTGCAGAGGCCAGGTGAGTACAGTGAACATCCATCGGAAGATGGGTACACTGTGGTCATAAAGGGATGCACATGGTCAGCAAGAATACTCAGTTAGGCTGTGGTTGAGGAAACTGAACCACTAATTAGCAATTAAGCTGCAGTCCAGTCAGATAAAGATGTTTCTGCTGTGTTTAGTGTGTGTGAGACTGTGTGTGTTAAGATTGATAGATGTTTGTGTATTTCTCCTTACTTTCCACTAGCACCTACCAATCAGTGTTTATTAAAAGTGAATAAAGAGCTGGTTAAACATCATAAAAGTTAGAAATCTGTGGTTGTAGTTTAAAGTTTTAAAGGAATAAAGATTTAAGGGATTAAAAAAATTAAAGTAATATATTTAAGAAACAGCAAAAATAAATAACTAAAAACCAAATGCAGGACCCGAGAGATGCATCTGGCCCTTCAGTTGATTCATTTACACTTCAGTGTTTATTAAAGAACCCTTTTCTCTCATTTCACTTTGAGTACAGAGAAACTACTGCAGTGGTTAAGTCCCCACCTCCTTTACAGGCGTCCTGGTTCTGGGACATATTATTTGGATTAAAGTAACCATGAGTAAAGGAGAATTAGTTCCACTATAATAAATTCATAATAAATGAATAAATGGATGTGATAAGAATAGGAAAGCATGTGTGTGCATGGAAACATGTGCATGCATGGAAATGGATGTGGGAAATATGAGAGCCAGAGATAAAGGAACATGTCTGGACAAATCCATAACAAAGATATAAAAAGGATGTGTCAGAAGAGTACACCGTCCTTACACTAGTTTCCTGCAGATGAGTCGAGGAGAAAGATTGTGGCAGGTCAACCTTTAATGCTAAAGCAAAGACTTTAGAAATGTGTGTCTCCCACACTGATGACAAGAATCAATCACAGTGCTGGTCTTTGTCTCAGCAGGAAGTCTGTGGTTAAAGCAGCCTGATTACTGCAGTCACACATCAATAATCAAACCACCTGCAGATCACTTCCTCTCAGCTGAACCACAGTCAAGTACAGAATAATGCAAGCTGTTTCCAAAAACCTGAAACATCATCGCTGCTTAAGATAAAAATAAAATAAAATAAAATACAACATCATTGATAGTTACTGTTGAGATTATTTCAGATTACATAAGAAAAGTTTGTCCTCAAATCTCAAAAAAGGGACTGTCATTGAAGGCATCTCAGGTACTGATGTTTTCATGTATTTACTTCTGTCTGTGGTTTCCTGACTGACTTCAGTCCCACACCCACAGTGTGTGTTTAATGGTACCAGTGTTCCCCTTTAGGTTGGATGTAGATTTCATTTCTCTCCATCTTGCTGTTTAGGTTTAGCATGTTAAAACTTTATTCTTTGCTTTATTCCAGTAAAACAGAGAAACCTGTGCTTTAGCTGAAAACCACAACTCTGGCATCCTGTCACAGAGGAGGGTTTGACTTTAAGTGACTGTGAACGGTTAAAGTGTTGATATCACCGAGAGTAGGATGAAGAACACATCTGTGCTGTGGCTGCTCTATAAGTACACTGTAATGATTATGTATGAAAATTTGTTGATTCTCCACCACAAACATCCAGGTTGGTGCAGAATCAGAGGGGGATTAGATCAGTTTTCATCGGGGGGGATGAAAAGAAGAAAGAGGGTCAAGAAGAACGCAACAGTCTTCAAAACAACAACTAACTAAAGCAAATGATATGGAGTAAAAATGTTTAATATACAATATATAAAAAAAAAAAAAAACCAGCACGCCCCTGCGGGCGGTTTATCCTTCAAGCTCGGGTCCTCTACCAGAGGCCTGGGAGCTTGAGGGTCCTGCGCAGTATCTTAGCTGTTCCCAGGACTGCGCTCTTCTGGACAGAGATCTCCGATGTTGTTCCCCGGATCTGCTGGAGCCACTCGCCTAGCTTGGGAGTCACCGCACCCAGTGCTCCGATTACCACGGGGACCACCGTTACCTTCACCCTCCACATCCTCTCGAGCTCTTCTCTGAGCCCTTGGTATTTCTCCAGCTTCTCGTGTTCCTTCTTCCTGATATTGCTGTCATTCGGAACCGCTACATCGATCACTACAGCCATCTTCTTCTGTTTGTCTACCACCACTATGTCCGGTTGGTTAGCCACCACCATTTTGTCCGTCTGCATCTGGAAGTCCCACAGGATCTTAGCTCGGTCATTCTCCATCACCCTTGGGGGCATCTCCCATTTTGACCTTGGGACTTCCAGGTTATACTCGGCACAGATGTTCCTGTACACTATGCCGGCCACTTGGTTATGGCGTTCCATGTATGCCTTGCCTGCTAGCATCTTGCACCCTGCTGTTATGTGCTGGATTGTCTCTGGGGCATCTTTACACAGCCTGCACCTGGGGTCTTGCCTGGTGTGATAGACCCCAGCCTCTATGGATCTTGTACTCAGAGCTTGTTCTTGTGCTGCCATGATTAGTGCCTCTGTACTGTCTTTCAGTCCAGCTTTGTCCAGCCACTGGTAGGATTTCTGGATATCAGCCACCTCCTCTATCTGCCGGTGGTACATACTGTGCAGGGGCCTGTCCTTCCATGATGGTTCCTCGCCTTCCTCCTCTTTCTTGGGTTTCTGCTGCCTGAGGTATTCACTGAGCACACTGTCAGTTGGGGCCATCTTCGTGATGTATTCGTGGATGTTTCTTGTCTCATCCTGGACTGTGGTGCTGACACTCACCAGTCCTCGGCCCCCTTCCTTCCGCTTAGCGTACAACCTCAGGGTGCTAGACTTGGGGTGAAACCCTCCATGCATGGTAAGGAGCTTTCTTGTCTTGATGTCAGTGGCTTCTACCTCCTCCTTTGGCCAGCCTATTACCCCAGCAGGGTACCTGATCACGGGCAGGGCGTAGGTGTTGATGGCCCGGATCTTGTTCTTACCATTCAGCTGACTCCTCAGGACTTGCCTGACCCTCTGCAGGTACTTGGTGGTTGCAGCTTTCCTAGCGGCCTCTTCATGGTTCCCATTCTCCTGTGGGATCCCCAGGTACTTGTAACTGTCCTCTATGTCTGCAATGTTGCCTTCTGGTAGTTCAATCCCCTCAGTTCTGACTACCTTCCCTCTCTTTGTTACCATCCGACTACACTTCTCCAGTCCGAATGACATTCCAATGTTATTGCTGTATAGCCTGGTAGTGTGGATCAGTGAATTGATGTCTCGTTCACTCTTGGCATACAGCTTGATGTCATCCATGTACAGGAGGTGTACATGGTACATGGTAACTTGTATATCCTCCTCAAAGCTCGTCTAACTGTGAGTTCGAGCAGCTCTCAGCTGTTTGAAGGGCAGTCTGTGTCTCTGAGCTGTGAGGAGGACGACAGCTCTGCTGGATGGACTCTGAGGAGAAACACAAGCACAGAAACCAGAGCTGAGTGTGACAAGTGGGGAAAACCAGCTGGTTCTTCCTGTAACATCAGCGGTGTCCTCTCATGGGACAGTGGAGTTTACTGGTGTGAGTCCAGAGAGGGTCCCATCAGTAACATGGTTAACCTGACAGTCACTGGTAAGCTGAGTGTGTGGAGTTAGTGTTGATGAAGCTGTGTGTAAATGGATGAAATGCTGTAGTTTGTCTCTGTGTTGAGGTGGATCAGTGATCCTGCAGAGTCCTGTCCTCCCTGTGATGGAGGGAGATGACGTCACTCTGCTCTGTAAAACAAAGACCACTCCCTCCAACCTCCCAGCTGCTTTCTATAAAGATGGCTCCCTCATCAGGAAGCAGCCTACAGGTCACATGACCATCCAGCATGTTTCCAGGTCTGATGAAGGCCTCTACAAGTGTGACATCAGCGGTCATGGAGAGTCTCCATCCAGCTGGATCACTGTCACAGGTGAGGAGCTTCACTTTAATTTTGCCTCTTATTTCATCCACATATTAACTTAAACTGACTCTCCATCTCTACAGCCCCACCCCCAGCTTCTGCCCATCCAGCTAACCTTGTCTTTAGAGTTTTCTTCTACCTGGTTGTTTTCACTCCGTACTTCATCTCCACTCTCCTCGTGGTGTCTTTGTATCGACACGGAGCCAAAGGTAACAGTCTAAATTACCTTAATTACATACTGTGGTCAATTCAACGTAAAAAAGTCTAATTACCTCATCTAACAGGAAATGATGAGCTCATCTCTAAGGTAAAAGCCCCGCCCACTCAGGCTGGACAGAGATCAGCTAAGGACTTCGATGACATCGTGGCGGTCACCACTGAGCATCACTTCTGAGCTTCAGAGACTCAGCTCACGATATCAGATCACTGTGATTGAATTATATGTGAAATCACTGCTTTAAGGTGGAACTAAAATGTAAGATATACACACTCTTCATTTTAGTGCAATTTAAGAGTTGTTGTGTGTTGCAGAAGTCAGTGAAACTGCTATCTTTGTGAACTGTTGGGTTATGTTTATAGAAGTTTCTGGTATCCTCTTGAAGCTTGGTATCACGAGTAAATGTGTATTGTTTTACCAGATTTCTTGAAAACCTGATGAATCTGCATCATTATTTGGCAAAGTTAAGATATAAACAAGTGTGACGGCCAAAGAAAGAAACCAAAACTCCTGCCCTCCTACTTTCAGGTCACCTTATCAGACTTTACACAAGAAATCAAGGAGGCTTACTGAAAAAGTAAAAGTGTGATTTAAATGTTTAATATATTATTACTATATTAATATATTATTATTAATTATATCTATTGAAAGAGTTGTTAACCAGAGACTTGACTGACAGTGTCTAAATTTAGAAGCAGGTAAACAGCCACCAGTTCAGACACATGAACCGAGACATTAAACATACCTGTCCAGCCTAAAACACTCTTAAATGTGAAATCATACATTTAAATAATATCATTATGGCTGATAAGCTTTCCTTTCATCATGATCACCTGTTTGTACTTGAATCTCTTCTTCGATGATTTTCCTTCTGATTCTCTACAAACCCGATTGACCTTCACCTTGGTGTGTTTGTCACTAAGAATCAGACGTATGAGTGAAAAATGGTTTTATTGTTTAAAAATGCTGCTCATTTTTCCTGAAATGTTCTACAGATGGACGTGAACCTGTCAGAGCTGTCTCTGCAGGACAAGGTGCTTTAAAAGTAATGAGAAACTCTCAGTTGCTCCTAAATTTCACCGAAGTTTAATTAGGCCTGAACATTTACGCCCTCCACATCCTTTTGAAGATCATATGATCAAATGTTTGAATATGATTTTGCAAATTTGTGTGGTTGTTAGCAATGCCCACTGTGTCTGATAATGAAAACATAGATGTGCCAAGAAACAAAAATTAGCAAATTTAGACAGTCGCGGCACACCGTAAAAACAAAACAAAAAACATTCATTTTATTTGTTTACAGCAAACCGGTTTCAAAAAAGTATTAACTGGAAAGAATTTTGAGTCCTGCGTTGTAGACTTGGTGTTTGTTCTTCCTGCCACATGATGCATTTGTTTCCACCCATCAGGGACACTTCTTAGCACTCATCCTCCATTGTGCTAACGTGTTTATTATATCCTCCCCATAGCTTTGTAGCTAGCTACAGGCAGGACACAATTATTTCCCAACTTCTACAACACTTCAAACATTGGCTGCTCTTTAGTTTTGTTCAGTGGAACATTTCTAACTTTCAGTGATGGCACATTGTTTGAGTTTGAAAAACCGAAGAAGAATTTGTATCCATAAATGACTAATGACGTACTTAAGTGGTGGGATTTTTGCTTTGTTCCTTTGTCTTATTAGAACAACAAGAATAACAATGACAATAAAAAGTAACACAGCACACACAGACACGTCATATATATTTGAAGGAGACCTGTCCTCATCCCCTCTGTCCTTGTCTCTCGACATCTGTATGTCCTCTTCATCCATGACACCTGCAGAGCAGACACAGTGTGAGAACAAATGTAACAGGTGTGTAGTTATTAATTTAGTATTGTCACCCTTTGAACCATATCAGCAGCTCATTCAGAGGCTTTGGGGCACATAAGAAGAAAAAAAATCAACCAAGCTGAATTTTTTCTGTATTTGTTGATATCCTTTTCCTGTCTAATCACACTGAACTGAATGTGCCTCAGCTCAGCAGGAAGTGAGTTTGAAAGCACAAGAATCAGAGATGAGATCATCTGATGATGGTCTGCTCGTTTATGACCTAATAACCTTTTGTGTTATTTAAGGTTATGTAGGACAACAGGTGCAGGTGTTACTGGGTACTTTGAAGCACTGTGGTACAATTGGGCTGAGTGGCTGTTAGATAAATTCCACCTCTATCCTAACTTTACACTATTCAAAGAACTGGGAGCAGACTCACCTGAAGCTGTGAGGTTGAGCTTGATGAAGCACTTAAGCTCATCAGTGCTTTTGCTGAATAAAATCCGACACTGGTATGTTTCTGCATCACCGATGCTGAGGTTCTTTAGAGTTACAGAAACGTCTCCATCCTTCATGGACGGCTCTCTCAGCTCCACTCGGCCTTTAAAGGACTCGTGCTGGTAGTTTTCATACGCGCGCCCATTTCGGAAGAAGAACACGTACTCGTTGGACTCAAACTCAGGTCGGCGCCACTCCAACACGGCAATCTCTGAATCTGCTGGATGATGACACTGAAGAACGGCATCTTTTCCAGGCTCCATGTTAACCTCTGTAGGATCTGAAGAAACACTGACTGTTTAGTGTGAACGCCAGGAGTAACTAAGGGAAACAGACAAGATGCATACAAGGCAAAAATCCAGAGTTTCTGCCAGTTTTGAGGCACTTTGTCTCTGCATACTTTGAAAAGTATTTTAAAGAATTTTAAAATGATTTTTTTCAACTTTCAAAATGTAAAAAGCAACACTACCTTTATTTCTTATTGAACACCACTGACACATCTACCTGGCTTGTAGTAGGCTTGGCCAAAGTTTCGGCTTATGAGCAATCACAGTCAGTAACCCCGAACAGGTGAAAGTTTATTTAATGAGTTTTATTTAGAAGGCTTAAAAATAAACTAATACACAACATTTTTTTTAGGTTATTAAAGATAAGAAATTGCTAAGAAGTGAGTCTCATATAATTACAGGATGTGTTTTTGCTTTCACACTTTCATTCTAGCAGTTTTTGGTTTCATCTGCTTCAGACTGTCACATTAAAATGAGGTCACATGACTCTATTTTCCACTCAAAATGAGCCCTGCTGCCTGCACCAAACAGAAACGTTATTGGATGATGACGATGATAAACTTGTGATTAAAAAATCAACACAAAAAAGCAAAAATGTGAGAATAAAATGCAAATCCGCTGCAAACTTCAAGGTGGACACTAAAGTGTGGTAATCATCACCTCTGCCTACAGCACACCTGACTGTAACACTGACAAAGTCAAGACTTTCAAACTCTTAATTTTGTTGTACGTGTTTACAGTGACAGTAAAGGTGAATGAGTTTAAGAGCACAGTCACAGGGACACGAGGCCGCTGCTTTAATAGCAAAATTAATAGTAAAATCTCACCTGTACACACGAACAACAGAAGGCAGGCAAACAGCAGAATCCAGAAGAGCATCGCAGATGTTCCTGAACACATCTCTCATTGCTCCGCAGATCCCAGATCAGGTTGTTAACAGAGAAGCTGAACAGGCTATGAGGCTATGACACCCACAACGCCCACTTCAAGTGGGTGTTTCCTTCAAGGAGATTTATGAGTGACGGACAGTCACATGACTTACAGGGATTTTCTTTTTTTAAATAAGATTTTCAAGCTCACATCAAGCCCTCGTGCCAAAACTAATTTTGAACTTATTTGCCAATTAAAGTCTTTTGTTGAAAGGATTCCTGAACTGACCGTTCATCACTGTCCATCGTTCATCACTGAAACATAAAAAAGAAGAAATCTGTCAAACTGAGACCGCTGAAGGAGAGCATGAAACCATGACTGTATCATGTGACCTGGTCTCGTTCACCACAGAGTAAAGCAAGTATAGATATAGAAATGATCAAAGTACTTTAGGTACTTCAATATTGCTATATCATTACTATTTAAATATTTAGCAACTTCCATCCATCCATTCGCTTCCGCTTATCCTTTCCAGGGTCACGGGGGGCGCTGGAGCCTATCCCAGCTGTCATAGGGCGAGAGGCGGGGTACACCCTGGACAGGTCGCCAGTCTGTCGCAGGGCTATTTAGCAACTTTAAATATTTAAATAGTGTAGATATAGAAATAATTGAATTAATGAGCACATTGTAGTTATTATGCTTTGTGTAACGGAATATAGTTACTCATATTTAGTGCTTCTGTAATTGTCAACAACAGCTCTGAGGTCATCCAGTTTCCTGTTTCTCCCCAACACTGTTAATAAGACAAGTAAGGAAAGAAATAAGTTTTACGTAAGTGTCGGTACGACAGTAAATATAATTTGTATTGTTCTGTTCACCTGTTTAATCTATTTGTAGTTTGATTAGGTTAATTATTTAGTAGTTTTGTAGCTGTAAACATCCTGACATGTTGGTTTGAAGTTTTCCATGACTGACGGCTCTGTGGTTAATCATGTGCATCTTCCTCCTCTGTCCTCAAGTCACTCGACAGCTCTGACAAACAGAGGCTGTCAAACTGTCACTGCAAGCCATATTTTAGACCGAGCTTCAGTTCAAAACAATTATAAATATTATTTGACTACAGTATGGATGCAATGCAATGTTTTAATGATGTCAGTAAGTTTCATGTTATTTATAGTTTACTTCTAAGGGTGGTGCTACACTCAAAAAAATGAAATTGGGTGGTTGTTACATTGACAAAATTCAAACTTGTAATGTGAACAAAATAATTTCATGTTTCTGTGGTGAACGTAATTAAATCATGTAGGATCTGCATGAAATCCAGCAACTTAATTTATTCTTGTTGAGATGACATGATACAATCTAGTAAGAGTGGTTAGTTGCCTGTATTCACAAAATTCAAAAGATCACACAAGAGTTCAAACCACAGGAAAATCACTGGGGTTAGAAGAGACAGACAACCATACACACACTACGTATATGCCTTAACTATTTATTGCGGTTTAACCTGTAAAGGACAAAAACGTACAGAAAATTCTATATAAAGCCTTGTAATCATAATTTCCCCATTTTTTAGGTCTAGATTGACAGCTCGGTGGCACAGTGGTTAGCACTGTTGCCTCGCAGCAAGAAGGTCTTGGGTTCAAATCTGCAATTTGGCCAAGTTTGCAGTGGGTTCTCTCTGGGTACTCTGGTTTCCTGCTGCAGTTAAAGTCATGCATAAATTAGGGTTAGGTTAATTGGTGTTTCTAAAATATCTGTGAACATGAGTGCAAATGGTTGTCTGTCTCTCTGTGATACACTGGTGGCCTGTCCAGTACTCTGACTCCCACCCTATCACATTTGGGATAGGCCCCAGCCTCACTGCAACCCCGGTAAAGATAAGAGGAGTGCAAGTTATTATAAATCCATTAACATTTTATGTTAACCAGACTCTAGACTTTGTTACACTTTGTTGAACACTCCAAAAAAAATAACTCTTTAAATGAACGTAAAATAATCATGGAAAGGATTTCCACATTAATAAATGGCTTTCTATCACGATTAAGCATTTTTGTTGCACTAACGTAATTTGCATGGGTTGGATCAACTCAATTAAATTAAGTTGGACTCAACTGTAGTAAAACAGTTGATTCATCATTAGTTAATCAAGTTAGTCCAACTCAAGTACATCAAGTTGGAATAACAGAATTGCATAATGCTAAAATAAAGCAATTTAATTACGTGGAAATTCTTTCCATGATTTTTTTGTGTTCATTCAAAGAGTTATTTTTTTGAGTGTATGCTGTTAACGCTACAGCAGTGAGCTGGCTTTTTTACAGGGTCAGTAACCTTTGATCTCACTTTTAGTTTTTCTTTTGTGTTCATGGTTTGTGGTCAGAGAGAGAGAGTTAGGGGAATCCACAAAGAGTAAAAATAGCTTGACCTCAGCCACAGACTGGAAGCAGCAGGAACTTCTTTCAGTGGTTTCAGAACAGACTGTGTAAGTGTGCCATTTCAGGAAAGTTAAGGACCTGGGCCTCCTACTTACATGTGCATTATCACACCTGGTGGATATATTTAACCTCTTTCACAGAACAACCATGTTAATTTCCTGTAATATTAGTGCCACAGAAGAGTAGTACAGTTATATACAGTTTTGGTCAAGTTACTTGAAAAAAGTAAGTAGTAACTAATTATTGATTACTTCCCCCCAAAAGTAATCCTGTTACTTTACTGATTGCTTATTGCTTATTTTCAGTAGTTAATTACTTAGTTACTTTTTAAAAACCCAATTTACAACCTGAATAGGTAATAAAGCGATAGATCTTTCTGCCCAATTCTACCTTTTCTGCAAAATCAATAATATTAAATGTAATCAAATGGAAAAGTTCTTTTAAATTTATTTTATTAATTTTAATCTTTTAACTTTATGCATCAAGCAAAAATTAAATTATATGCAACATTCTCTGACTGGAAGAAATTTGTTTAACATTTAAACCTATTTTCTGCACATTCCAGCACATAAAATAAAATATTTTTTTGTGTTTACACTCACTCTTTCAAATAAATGCAAGTGAAACACAGCAGAAAATAAATAAAATCAAAGACTCAGCAGTCCTGTTGCTCTATTTTCACCAGTATAGCAGGTGGAGGTTTACCCTGGTGCAGGTGTGCCGCAGCGGTCAGTTGAAGAATCCCCGAGTTTGTCTGTGAATTTCCCATTACGTCGTAGCGCACTCGGTGTTTGGTCGGAAGTTTAAGATTTTTTATTTTTTGCTGTAAAAAGAAGTTTTCTTCCCACCTGTTTTCACCAACAGAGAGTGTAACGAAAATCCAACCTCAAATATGTGTTCACATTTTTGATTTAATTAAAGTAATATACACTCACTGGCCACTTTATTAGGTACACCTTCCTAGTATTGGGTTGGACCCTTTTTTTTTTTTTTTTTTTTTTTTACCTTCGTACTGCTTTAATTCTTCGTGGCAGAGATTCAACAAGGTGCTGGAAACATTTCTCTGCAATTTTTGGTCCATCACTCGCTTCCACAATGGCCCAAAGGTGCTCTATTAGATTACGATCTGGTGACTGTGGAGTGTGGGCTATTTGAGTGCAGTGAACTCATTATCATGTTAAAGAAACCAGTTTGAAATACTTAGTGTGTTAACCTGCTGGAAGTGGCCATCAGAAGGTACACAGCAGTCATAAAGAGACGGACATGGTTGGCAATAACTGTGCAAAAGGCCCCGTAGTTACGGTTTTATTCTGTTCAGTTGGTAGTTTCACCTGTAGTTTCTTAGAGTGGCCAGTAGAGGTCACCCCACCGCTTTGTATGAGAGAGACTGTGGGCAGGGAGAAACGTGGGCAAGGCACCTGAGCGTTTCTGCTCCAGGTTAGCAGCAGAGAATTGGTTATTCCGTGAGAAGTGTGCGTTAATGAGCAATGTAATTTTGTGATGTGTGAGGATGTGATGATAAGATGTGTTTGGGACTGTAACTGAGGTCAGGGGGGAAATGTTTCTGTCTGTGCCGCTAGCGGGTGCTAAGCTAAGCTAAGCTAACTCTCCTGCCGTGTGGTTGGGTATAACTGTGTACTGGGTTAGCTCTCTCAGTGGGTCTATCCGGTTGTTCAGTGATGACGTGACGAATCCTACTTCGGGGCCTAAAGTAGTCTGCGTTTAATATGGCTTTTGTGTTGTTAACATGTTTAATGTTTTGTATTTTCTTCTATTTAATCTCAAAAAGCTCCTAAAACAGCCAGTGATCACTGTTGACCTCCCTCGGCTTTTATTACTGCTAATCATTTATTTAAGCTCAGTTTTTAAAACCTTACGATGTAACTACAGCCCAGCCCATGCAGCAGTATATGAATGACTACGTATTGTGGATGGATTATCTCACTTGTTCTCCTGGCTGAAGTTTGGTCCGTTTACAGCATCCTGCCATGCGATTACATTTGTTCCTGACCACTGAGAACACTCACGTTAACTTTTATCGAGTGGAAAAAAAGTTAGCTTGTTTATGTTATGCTAACATAGCTGTGTCGCTAGCGGTCATGTAGCACATCATTATATACCAGCTAGCCAAACTTCAGTAACCCTACAAACGTCACTCCTGTTTAGTTTTCTGTCTTCATTTATGTTGGAAGCGATAGCAGAGCTGTACGTTTGAATTTTTTTCCAAAACCCCGCAGTCAGGACATGCTATATTGTATTTAGATAGAAGCTAGCGAGCTAACTTCCTGCTAACTTCTAACGCCGTTAAATGTCATAAATTCCATTTTCATGGATGCCTGGATGTTAAACTCAATTGTTACACCTGGTAGAGCAGAACACTGATCATTTTATTAAAGATGAAAGACTGTAGACAGTTTTTCAACTCTCAGTAATGCCACAGTGATCGTTTGATATATGGACCTGCAGCGGAGTTTAGGCCCAGACACGGCTAGTGACGTCAGACTGAACAACCGGATACGTGAGTCGTGGGTAATATATGGCCTATGGTATTAAAAGGGATGTTAGTTTATTTCCCACCAGTTTTTATGTTGATGTACTCTGGAGTTATTGATGTGAACACTTTAGTAATGTAGTATTTTCTTTCTGTTCCTTTCAGAGACCACACACACACACATACCCACGCACCTAAACCTGTATGCAATACCTGCTCCTCTGACAGTCCTTGGTACCTTCAACTGAGTGAAGTCAATACAAGAGTCTGCACTATCCTCGGTGTCTTCATTGTCTCCCTTCTGAACATTCATCCGGGCCTTGAGCAGTGTTCTGGCCGACACTCCGGGGAGTGGTAGCCACAAATCTGAGCTAGCCCCTTACAGTCCTCCCAGTCCAAGCTATCTACCCAACAATAACACTCAGGTCGGCTGTGATGTTTAAATGATACTCATTGTGTTTGTCAAGGAAATCCTCCACACTGTCACACCACAGGCTGAACTGTTGGTGGGAAGCAGGATGGATTCATGCTTTCATTTTGATCCTACTATCTAAATATTGCAGCAGAAATTAAGATAAAACAGCGTGTGGAGACGATTCAGCACCTACAACTCAGAAGAAGATGTCAGTGGAAAAGAAGGCCAGGTCAACTGGAAACAGTTGCGTGTAATGAGTGTTTGTTTGAGGTCAAATGCAGTCTGGAGGAGAGGGGAGAAACAAAAGCAAATATGTGCAAAACATTCATTTAAATCTTGAAACCAGCACATTTAATCAGACTCTCGTTAGCTTTTAATGACTGACTTGGCAGCAACACACACACACACAATGACATCTAGTTTGAGGAAAACTTCTGTTTTCACATGCAGGACATTTAATCAGTTCAAATCCATTATTTACATTATGACAGTGCATGTGTAAGATGACAACCTCAAAGCTGACAGTCAGAAAAAAAAGAGAAAGAAAAAAGAAAAGACAATAAACAGACAGAGCTGAAGTAGGAAAGCACAATCGATCGATAACTGCTGCACCTGTAAAGAAAAAACACATACAAGAAAAATCAAACAACACCTGGAAGAGAAAGAAAATATGAAAACGCACAACTACACCAATCATCACAATACACCAATGTGTGTGTGGTAAATCACAGTATTGATGGAATCATTTGCTGAATGCAGAAAAAGAAAAGACATGAAAAACAATATCAGGGAGGTAAAACAGACATTTCAAAGTGACCTAAAAACAACATCATCAACCAGAGAAAGAAAAAAAACAGTAAAAACAACATGAAAGAGCACGCTTTGCAAAGTCATATGTGGAGGGAAACTGTAACCTCAGACACGCTGAATGCATACGATGTAAGTACAATTCCTTCAGTTTCATATGCAAAAAAGAATTATTGAGCTACCAGGCTTTATAAATATTTATGGTAAAAACGGAGCGTTCCCGCTCCAATAGGCCTTAAGGGACCAGCAGTAACTTTTCATGTAGACATGTCAGTTAAGTCAGTGGAAAAGGAACGTGAAAAGGACAAATATTCCAGTTGCCGCCGCCTTTTTTCTGTACACCAAAATCCCAACAGCAGCAACAATGAGAAGCAGGCTGGAAACTGATAGCCAACTAAAGGGCCAACAGATCCGTCCTTCTTGTCTGCATCCTTCCTGGCTCCTTGTCTTTGAACTGCAGGAGAGAAACAGATGTGAAGTGTGTCAGGTGTGTGATGAGTGAAGAACAGAACAGCAACCAGCTTCACTGTAAGGCTGTTTCCTGATTCTCACTGAAAACCTCATCAATACTCAAATAAATAAATCTACTGTGGCCTGAACTGGTTTAATGATCTTCTGTATGTAGTCTGCCGCACACAGAGTTTCAGAGTGACTGAAAAGCTCTGACGATACTTACTCTGTCAGCTTATCTCTTTTGTTCTCGCCGTGATTACTTTCAGGGTAACACTCATGTTAAAGCACTCAGGTTAACACAGTGGTGGCCAGCCAGCTGGGGCCATGGGTTCTTGGCAGCTTCCTCCCACAGTTGAAAACATGTACAGGTTATGTTAACTGGTGAGTCTAAACTGGTGTTGATGGTTTTGTGTCCGACTGGTAACCTGTCCAGGCTGTACCCATCTCTAGCCCTCTGACCTTGAATTTGATGAGTAAAAGTGTGCTGGGTTAAATCTCACCAGCAGGTGGCGTTATTGCTTTGTCTGTTCATAGGTTGCACTGTGATAACCAATCAGGGCTTAGCAGAGTCAGAAGCAGGAAATATTTCTCGCATGTGCGCTTGTGATGGTTTAAGAGTCATGAATGAACCCAACTCCATCCTTATTTATGACTTTGTGGAAAACACTGCCCGTGAGTATTTTGAACAGTTGACATGTTTTCAATTATTATTTTTTGGTACTTCACAAACAATTGTGATTTTTATGGAAGTTAATTTTAAGAAACAGGCTACTATGTAACTTCAGGTCTCATTGCACCTTGTTTAATTTTTATCACTCAGCTGTAAAATGTTCATGGAGGATTGTTGTGGACACTCAAGTTTGTGAATGTGATAACTTGAGAAGGAAGTGGAATTAAAAATCAATACCATAGGTGCAGATACTAAAAGGTGGGGATCTATGATGAGTTTGAATGTCAGTGACCTTGACCTCAAGGACAAGGTCAGAGATTAAGTTTTCTGACAACTTTGTGAATGCACTAACTCGAGAAGGAAGTAGCTGATATCATAGGTGTAGCTACTAAAAATCTCAGACAAGTATAAATCTCAGGCATATCAACCTTAAGGTCAGAGGTCAAATGAAAAAAAAAAATCCTGTCAGGTGATGTAGGATATTGAAATTGATACCAGAAGTGCATCAACCCTGAGGCTGAGGTATATGTTTGATGATGTCTGTTAGTTTTACTATTTGCTTTTTGAAGGGCCGTCTTAATAAAGTAGACAACACATCTGTCACTGGTCAAAGAGCTGTCTGTCTGCTTAGCTGTGATTCACACAGTAGTAGCAGAACAGGAGGAAAGTGCATAGATGCACATATCTTGGCATTGTTGGAAATTGATATTTTACTTGAGTTTAATAATCATAACAATATATACCTGAAGCCAGGGCATGACTAATAAAATGGATGAAAGCAGGGAGAGCGAATTCTTACTCTTGATTTAACCTGCTAGTCTTGCTCATCGAGGGACAAACTGATACAGAGGACACACTCGAGGCTTCACCTCACCTGCAGGTGTAACTTTCAGCTTGGTTTCCTGCTTCATCTCAGATCTCTGGCTGTGGTCTGTTTCATATGAGATGTGGCACTCATATGTTCCAGTGTCGTTAACGGTGGTGTTCTGCAGAATGATGGACATTTTTCCACTTTTCATGTTTGGGTCTTCCAGCTCCACTCGACCTTTGAAAGATTCATGCTGGTATGTTTTGTAAAGACGATCTTCCCGGAAGAAAAAGACGTAATCGTCTGCTTTCAGGTCACTCTTGGTCCATGCTACCCGTAAGATGTTGCCTTCATGGGGACCCTGACAATTGAGAGTTGCATCCTCTCCAACCTCCACTTCTTTCTCATCTTGCACTAAAAGAAAAGAAAAGAATCCAGAAATACTACACACCCCAAATTATGGTTGGATTAGTGTTGTTGGTTAGTGCATTACAATCATTCTGGACAGGCTCATATTCACTACCTACAACCAGCACACTGGCACAGCCCCTTTTTTCAATAATCCCAAACCTCATTTAAGTAAAACTTTGGGAAGATTATGGAAATCTGCCAGTAGAAAAGTTTAAAGGATGCTTGATGTGGCTTGGTGGTGGAGTGGTTAGTTCTGTTGTCAAATAGAAAGAAGATCCTGGGTTTGAATTCACTAGCTGAGGCCTTTGCATGTGCAGTTTGCATATCCTCTCTGTGCCTGCATGAGTTCTTTTAGTAAATTAATCATCCATCTACCACTGATGCACTGCTTGCAGCTGAAAGTACACACACAAACACACACACACACATGCATGCTTGTGTGTGTCTTTGCTTAGAAATCTTTAAATTCTTCCCACAAATGCAAATATGTGACCACAATCCAAATGCAAATCAGATAACATTAGCTGTGACCACAGAGTGAATCTATATTAACAGTAGGCCGACTAGAAAGGGAAGAAACCCCCCACAGCTGTTATTTTTGGGAAAGTGGCAAAGCACTGACGAGAAAAATACTTAAATTTAAATGTCTCACCTGAGGAAAAGTTAAAGTGATGATGCAAACTAAAACAATCATGAGCACTGAGTATCTGTGATTTAGGGCTGTCACTAAATCAGGTTTTGTCTGTGTGGCTATAAGGAGACTATAATGATATTATTGGATGTGTGCTGTAGAGAATTAAAAAACAA
>JAQSNX010005174.1:0-35455 GCA_029532605.1 Oreochromis grahami | reverse complement strand
TTAGTATTTACTGCTGTTCACACTTAGCTAGATTAACGTGATGGTGTTGTGTTTAGTATGTTGCTTTGTTTTTGTTTGGTTTTTTGCTTGTCTTCTCTTCTTTTCTCTCAACAGGTGATCCAGGAGATTTTTTTTTTTCTTTCTCTTTGTCTTTGTAAGTGCCCTTTCTCACTGTCCCTTTTCCCTTCTGTTTTTCTTTTCCTTCCTCTCTTTCTTTCTCCCTTTCCTATCCCCCAGTCATGTCTGTCCCATCTGTAACAACTGAAAATAAAATAAATAATAATAACAAAGTTTGATCAAATGGACCAATACGGCAATGCCATGATGATCCATTTGGCAAAATAAATCCATTTGGTATCCTTGTTGGTCTTCAGACAACAATTCTGACGGCTTAAGAACCAAATGGGACAGGCAAAAAAAAACAAAAAAAAAAAAAACAAAACAAAACTTTTCTCTTTTTTGGCATTTAGTCCTCCCTTTGTAGCGATGTAAAAGACAGAATAGCAATCTCTCGCCTTAACCATCTTCTTACATTGACTGAAAGGCCGCAGTGCATGCTTGAACATGTTGCGTGTGTCGTCTGAACTGATGTCCGTGTTGGTCCTGCAGAGAATCAGAGTTGGAAAAGTTGTTAATGTAGCAAAAAAAAACTAAATGCAATGCATTTTGTTCATAATCTCTTTTAAGTCATGAACGTTTTTTTTTATCGCTTTCACTGGAGTGGGTCTGCACAGTTAAAAAAACTGATTTACATTTATTGTTTATTACTTTTATCGGACATCCCATTTATGCACATTTAAGAAATAACGTGGAAAATATCCTTTTGTTTGCATTTGGAGACTCGGCATTTGAACCATCCCAAATATCTGGACCAGGGAACCAACTCCTCAAACCGGATAAACTAACCTGTTTTCGGATAAAAGAAAACTATATAAGCATGAGCCCTGGAATCTTGGCTTTTTAAAAAAAAAAAAAAAAGAAAAAAAGGAAGCACTACACATTACTTTTCTTATGTTCAGTATACAGGAGTTGCTGCTCACAGTTGCACTAATGTGTCTGCCAGCTGTCCCCAAATGGAATGTCAGGCCGCACTCACGCCGGACACCTCCTTGACCTTATTTCCACGAGCCCTCGACTCAGCTGCAAAGTGCTTACGGGTCAGTTTCATCAGAATTATCTGCCGTCATTCAGACATAAGTTGAGCAATGGTTTAACCAATTTTCCATCAAAGGGATTAAACAGAACATAGGATGTAAGTTAAGGAAATATAAGTTTGACTATGGAGCCTTCAGCGTTCACAATAATGGGTTGCATTTCTCTCAGTCAACTGACTGTTTAGGGGGGTAAAAGCGGCTAATAGTTAGTGGGCTCTGTGGTTGTTGTTTGTTAATCACACTAGGAGTGAACAAAAGCAGAAAAAAAACCTCTGTAAAGATGCAGACTGTGAAAGTCTGGTTTATACCATAAATCTTACCGGCTGTAACTGGGTTTTTTTTGTGTTTTAAGTTATAAGCACGTGTCAAGACTTCTGTCTCCCATTGCTGATGTGATCCTCCTTTTTTTCTTCCCTATTAATGATCTACGGTAATTTGTCCCCATAAAATAATAAGGCTTTAATGAAATCATTGTGATACAGAGATTTGGATTCTTGTGCATGCTTTGGATAAAAAAGTAATTTTGTCTACACTGAATGTAGTTTACCAACTGCTCCTCAGTCCAAACTGACTTTATGGTTCATACGTGTCAACTCAGGGAACTCCTGCCGTGACCTCCCCTCTGTGAGCACACACACACACACACACACACACACACACACACACACACACACACACACACACACACACACGGAGAGAAACAGAAAGATCATTAATGCAGAGGCTTGCAGCAGCTCTTGGATTTTCACTCTGTCGGATTTCAGAAGAACGGTCACATAAATTTCATTACAAATTTTTTACTTTTGTGTCTTTAAATCCTTTCTCGTTCAAATTGTTTATTCACATAGTAAAGAAGTAGCTCAGTAAGTAGGAACAGCGATAGTTTAAAGACATTTTCTACAATAATTTCATCATCCGCAGTTTGTGAAAACTGCGGGTAAAAAAATAAATCTGCAAATTCACAAATGATGGACTCTTTTCAGAGGTACGCTTCATGTACCTTTAACATACACTTAAAAGATGTACATTAGGCTGCACACTGGTTATGCCATTACGGATTTTGCTCAAGAGTCTGTTTAAGCTAAAAACTTGAAATATATATATCTGTATATTTTAACATAGATAAAATGTTTTTGGAGTCACAATTTAAACACTGTTTGAATAATCAAAGAGATATTTATAAAGGACAGGCTTACCGTGAGCTGTATTGTCTCTTTTGCATGAGACACACCAGAAAAGCTCTGTGCGGATAGCAAAGTCTGCGCTGTGGGAGTGTCTGGACCCTCCACGCCACACAACCTCGCACTGGTCCCCAGGGGCACGGCAAACTTGTAAGCCGGTTCTCCGAAAAAAGATGCTCGAGTTGTTCTTGTGTCCAACAAAAAAAAAAAAAAAAGAGTTCTGCTATGTTTTATTTTTAATGTTACTGCGTTAGCACAATTTAAAATCAAAAAATTATTAGTCTCCTAAATGAATGGCATCTTGTTAGACCGGGGACTTAAAAAACTAATATATTGTTTTTACATCTTGTGCACACTTCAATGAAACTTGAAAAGTGGGACACACAATATGGAGATGATGACTCGGCATTTGTTAGGGAGGCGTGTAAGTATAGAGAGGAGGAATTCCCATTCATGTACTCTGCAATGTGCATTGTGTCCTTGTTTTACTTTTTTCTAAATAAATAGCTGTGAAAAAACCCTTCAAAGTTGAGGTAAGTATTCACCATGTTTTTTATTATTAGGGTCAAATTTCTCTTTGTGTAAAAATTAAGCCAACATCCAAGTGTCAAAGGTCGGTTCTAAAAACAAGTCAGTCCCTGAAGCTTATTTGTGCCACAGATGCTAATTCAGTGACTGCGTGTGAGGAATGTTTTGGGACCTGTCTGATCTTAAAAAACTAACTTTGTTGTTACGTTACAGAAATATTGGGGAAAGTTTTAACGGCTGATCATGGAGCAGGATGAAGGTCAAAGGGAAACTCCCTGCCACGCTTCCGGTTATGCTTCCATCCGGCGTAGTCATCTGACCGGTCCGTGCTATATCGCCCCTCCTGACCCGGAGTGGTATATCGTGTTGTAGAAAAGTTTGTTCGATTCGCTCTCTCTCTCTCTCTCTTACCAAAATAATAAATTCTCTGGGGGTTTTTTCTCATACGTTTATGGTATGAGACGGAGGAAGCATCCCGATCTCTCGGAGGTAATGAACCGACGGAACTTATTCAAGTTCTCAATATGTGCGCTGTGCTTTTTTTCACTAAGGGTTATTTTACACGTACATTGAGTTGAGGCCAATATGAAATTCTTTGCTTGGCTGGAGGCATTAAGAAATACTAATAACGATTAGAGGGGTTGTTGACTCCTTCATGGTGTGCGTAAAACAAGGCCATTTTCTTTTAGGGTTTCTGTCTATTGAGAAAACCCGTTGTAAAAGTAGCTCAAAAAATGAAGAAAAACTTTTTACTTTGGTCTGAGAAGGAGTGGCTGCACAAAACCAAAATACCTGGTGTTTTAATTGTTTAAGTAAGTTCCCTAAGTATTCACTAAGGGTTATTTATTTATTCCTTTTTTTCTTTTTTTTTTTACAAGAATGAGGTAGGCAGCCTGTAGGTTACAAGCGATGGTGTAGCCTGTCTCCACTCCACTCTATAAAAAAATACAATTTGTTGCTAGGCAAATAATCTTAAAGTTTTTTTATTGCGTCTGTATTATAAGAAAATAAAATACTATTGAAAGAAACTGTTCTCTACAGGCAATAGGAAGTCATTCTTTTTTTCATTACAAGCGCCGGTGCATCTTAAGAAAGTAAAATAATCCGCTATTGTAAAAAGAAATAGTTCTTTACTGAGAAAATTGTCATAATATTTAAACAGAATTCAAACTGCTGTCTGTGGAAAACTAACTGCTGCTCAGTCTCTCTATACAGCACTGACTCAACAGCTGCGTCACCCCCCTATGCTTCAGGAACCCCTCCCTCTCTGATCCCCAGATCTCTTCCCCGTCCAAGTACAGAGGAACGCAGGGCTGCAGAATGAAAGGATCCATCTTGTGTCTGTGCATAGTGCGTCGCCCCCTCTGTTTTTATTCTCCTCCCTCCACAGACCCCCCTCCCTCTAAAAACTTTTTTTAATTTTTTTCACAACAACAGGTGGCACAACAGGTGGCGCTATTATGGATCATATTACACACTTCCGGAGTTCCCCCCTCCCCTCTCGGGATGCAATTCATCACGCTTATGGGATCAAATTACACACTTCCGGTGGGGGAGGGGAAAGCGGGGGGGGAGTGGGGTCAAAAGGTCAAGGCTAGGGTCATCAATCAAATTTTGACACAAGCAGGGGTGGATTAGTTTTTTTATAATACATCTACTGTATGTTATACTAATGGATCCATTGTGAAACATGAACCCAATCAGGTCACATCAGTGAGCATTT
The DNA here is from genome assembly GCA_029532605.1 of Oreochromis grahami. NCBI lineage: Eukaryota > Metazoa > Chordata > Actinopteri > Cichliformes > Cichlidae > Oreochromis > Oreochromis grahami. The sequence goes on along the minus strand of JAQSNX010005174.1, from coordinate 30,869 downwards.
CTCAGGTTTAAACTGTGACAGAAGAAGGTTACTGACCTTGGTTTGTTGTGCAGCTCAGCAGTGAGATCAGAACTAAAGAGAAATGACACTCAGGTTGATTTGAGTCGAACATACAGAACAACTCCACAAAAACAGCTGACAAACACACAAACTAGTCTCTTTCTGATGTATCTGCTCAGTGTGTAATCATAAATATTGCTTGTGGAAGATATGTTATCCATTTATCCACTCTCAAAGTTACACGTGCACCAAGTTTAGAATCACGGTTTAGCGAAACTTGTCTTTAGACTGTGGAAGAAACACACACAGACAGTAACGAGGTGTTCACTCTTGTTTATATAAAATTCATGTCATTCATTATATTCATGCACTGTAAAAAAAATATTGTAGAATTTACGGTGAATTACTGGCAGCTGTGGTTGCCAGAATTTCACCGTGAAAAATAAATTGTAAATGTAGAACGGTATCCTATTTTGGTAACCTTAAATTTCACAGTAAATAATAATTATTTCTTTTACAGTAAATGACTGAATTTAAACATAAATTCATGTGAAAACAACAGACATTCCGTTAACCTGATTACAGTCTTACTTTGTTAAATATAGTGAAACTGTATAAAATAATACGGTATCATACCTAAAAAGTTGAATATTATGGTAAATTACTGGCAGCTGTGGTTGCCAGAATTTCACCGTGGAAAATATAGTGATAATGCAGAATACATAACGGTATACTTGTTGATAAATGTAAAATTCACAGTGAACTTTGGTTTTTGTGCAATTATTACATTGAAATAAAAAACTAATATAAAGTAAACCAGTTAAGATACATTTTAATAAGCTTGTTTACCGTCTCCTATTGACAAAGCACAGAAAAGCTGTATAATACAAAACATGCCTTTTTATTTAAAAGTTCATATTTACACGAAATTATTGGCAGCTGTTGCAGACAGAATGTCGTCTAAAAAAATTAAGGTCCAACAAATGAGGTAATAAACATAATAGGGCTAACTGGCATAAAACTTACATTCTTTGACTTTTTGTCATAATTTGCTAGAAACATTAATAAAAACCAGTAGAGACAATGATTAAATTAAACAGTTAACATCCATCCATCGATTCGCTTCCACTTATCCCTTTTCAGGGTTGCAGCGCTACAGCTTATCCCAGCTGTCATAGGGCGAGAGGCGGGGTACACCCTGAACAAGTCGCCAGTCTGTCACAGGGCTAACACACAGGGACAGAGAACCATTCGCACTCACATTTACACCTATGGGCAATTTGGATTAATCAATTTAACCTATCCCCACAAACTGCATGTCTTTGGATGGTGGGAGGAAGCCAGAGTACTCGGAGGTAGGGATGGGTATCGTTTAGGTTTTATCCGATACCGGTGCCAAACCGGTACTTTTGAAACGGTGCCGGTGCTTAAACGGTGCTCGAACCGGTGCTTAAAGAATGGAGAACACAAAATTGGTCCAAAAACCTCTCATGTTCAGCTGTTTTTTTTGTAAAAAGATAACAATGTAAGCCTTTTCTGCAGCTATAGGGCATATATGGTATCACTCTTGGCTGGAAGCAGTGCTTAAACAATGGAAAAAACACAAACTTTGTCCAAAAACCTCTCATGTTTAACTGTTTTCCACTTTTTCTTTGGTCATTTTAGCCTTTTTGGCCAGGGTGAAGGGAGCATCTGCCATCAAACAAGAAGACAGCCGCATGTAACTACGACGGTGTTTGCTAGTTCATCTTCAGTGTTGGTCAAGTTACTTGAAAAAAGTAATCAGTTACTAATTACTGATTACTTCCCCAAAAAAGTAATCCCGTTACTTTACTGATTACTTATTTTCAAAAGTAATTAATTACTTAGTTACTTTTTAAAAACACAATTTACAACCTGAATAGGTGATAAAGCGATAGATCTTTCACCCCAATTCTACTTTTTCTGCATAATCCATCATACAAAATGTAATCAAATGGAAAAGTCTCTTTTTAAAACTTGTTTTATTAGTTTTAATCTTTTAACTTTATGTCCATCCATCCATCCATCTTCATCCGCTTTATCCGAGGCCGGGTCGCGGGGGCAGCAGCCTAAGCAGAGAAGCCCAGACCTCCCTCTCCCCAGCCACCTCCTCCAGCTTATCCGGGGAATACCAAGGCGTTCCCAGGCCAGCCGAGAGATATAATCTCTCCAGCGTGTCCTGGGTCTGCCCCGGGGCCTCCTCCCGGTGGGACCCGGAACACCTCACCCAGGAGGCGCCCAGGAGGCATCCTTGTCAGATGCCCGAGCCACCTCAACTGGCTCCTTTCGATGCGGAGGAGCAGCGGCTCTACTCTGAGCCCCTCCCGGATGGCCGAACTTCTCACCCTATCTCTAAGGGAGAGGCCAGCCACCCTTCGGAGGAAGCTCATTTCTGCCGCTTGTATCCGCGATCTCGTTCTTTCGGTCACTACCCACAGCTCGTGGCCATAGGTGAGGGTAGGGACGTAGATCGACCGGTAAATTGAGCTTCGCTTTTACACTCAGCTCCCTCTTCACCACGACGGACCGGTGCAGCGTCCGCATCACTGCAGCTGCAGCACCAATCCGTCTGTCGATCTCCGGCTCCCTTCTCCCATCACTCGCGAACAAGACCCCGAGATACTTGAACTCCTCCACTTGGGGCAGGAACTCATCCCCGACCCGGAGAGGGCACTCCACCCTTTTCCGGCTGAGGACCATGGCCTCAGATTTGGAGGTGCTGATCCTCATTCCCGCTGCTTCACACTCGGCTGCGAACCGCTCCAGTGCAAGCTGGAGGCCTTCACCTGATGAAGCCAACAGAACCACTTTATGTATCAAGTAAAAATTTAATTATATGCAACATTCTCTGACTGGAAGAAATTTGTTTAACATTTAAACCTATTTTCTGCACATTCCAGCACATAAAATAAAATATTTTTTTTGTGTTTACACTCACTCTTTCAAATAGATGCAAGTAAAACACAGCAGAAAATAAATAAAGTCAAAGACTAGTTGCTCTATTTTCACCTGTAAAGCAGGAGGTTTAGGCAGAGGTTTACCCTGGTGCAGGTGTGCCGCAGCGGTCAGTTGAAGACTCCGCGAGTTTCTCTGTGAATTTCCCATTACAGTCATAGCGCACTCGGTGCTTGCTTGGAAGTTTAGGGGTTTTTTCGCTATAAAAATAAGTTTTCTTCCCACGCACAACGGACACTAATGTTTTTGTCACTTTTTATGGAATCAAACTCAAAATAAGGTCAGTACTTCCACGCTTTAAACGCTGCATGCTCATACTCTCTCCTGCACTCGATATATTATCCATTGTTGATCTGCACACAGCTGTTGTCACGAACGTCGCACTCGCTTACGTCACTGTCATGAGACATTCTCGCAAAAAACTCACGGTTTTAGTAACGCAGTAACGCAGCGTTCCTACGGGAAAGTAACGGTAATCTAATTACCGTTTTTGCAATGTAATCCCTTACATTACTCGTTACTTGAAAAAAGTAATCAGATTACAGTAACGCGTTACTGCCCATCTCTGTTCATCTTACATGCATTAATTTAATAATGTGGTTAGCCTACTCAGCGTAAATTACACACGAACAACATTAAGTTACTCGCCCAGAGAAGAACGGCTGCTGCTGCCATCATCATCATCCGTCATCATTTCTGCTAAGCTGGCAGGGCTAGGGGCCAGGACTCTCCTCTTCGGGTTTTTGGGGGATGTTGCTAACTCCGGGTCCGATAACAGGCACCACACCCGCAGTAGATGTGCTCGGTGTGAGGTCTTGCAGCAAGCTATCAAACACGGCGCATTTCTCGGCTTTAAAAAAAAAAAAAAACGCTATGCGTCGCCAGGTGTTTCATCGGATTCGAGGTGTTACCTCCTTTGACAGTATCAGCTTAAAGCACTTGTTGCAGGCTGCTGAGTTTGCATCTTTTGCTGTGAAGTACAGCCAGACTTTTGACCGCTTTGTCTTGGGCATTTTTAATCTGTAGCTCTGCTCTAAAAGAACGTACGTACCTGGCCCCGCCTACTATCCTCGGAAAGGTAAAATGATTGGCTAGAATTGGCTCAGGAAAAAAAAAAAAGCACCGAAATAAAGCACCGAAATGTGCGCTGCTTTTCGGTCTGGTTACTACCGTTTATGTCAGAACCGGACACCGGTACCCATCCCTACTCGGAGGGAACCCACGCAAACATGGGGAGAACATGCAAACTCCACACAGAAAGACCCCGGCCTGATGGTGGAATTGAACTCAGAACCTTCTTGCTGTGCAGCAACAGTGCTAACCACCATGCTGCCCTAAACAATTAATACTTAATAATCAAATTAATGACTAACAAGGCACCGATCTAATTAATATCAAACTTAATACAACCAAAAACAAATAAGTACATAATAAACAGTCAAACAAAATTTAAAACACTTGATACTTGCAGTGGTTGGTAAAGTTTCTTTTTTATCCAGACCTGATAGTAGAGGGCTTTCAAAACAGTCTCTGATGGTGTCTGAGGGACTGGAACAGGTTTTGGATTCAATGTGCTGGAGGACTTGCATGTTGTTCTTCAGATGCTCGGTGTAGATTAGCGTTCTTTCCTCGCAGTCTGAAAGCAAACACAAAGCACAATAAAGCAAACTGCCCATTTCAAAAGCAAATATACAATTTTACATCTAATAGAGCTGACACAATTAATCATATAATGATTTACAATTGTGATGCATTGTGGGAAAAAAAGCATTCTTAATCCATTCAGAAGAAACTAATCAATTATTAAATACAGTCCTGATCAAAAGTTTAAGACCACTTGAAAAATGGCAAAAATAAAAATCATCTTTTGCATGGCTGGATCTTAACAAGGTTCCAACAACATGCAACAAGCAGAAATGGGAGTGAGACAAAACATTTAACTTTCATTTCACAAACTTAAACTGGGACAGGCTGTTTTACAGCTGATCAAATGTTTAGGATCACATGCCTTTAAAAAGGCCAAATCTGTGCAAAACTGTGGATTCATTGTCATTTTCTGTCAGGTAGTCAGACTGTCAGGATGTTCTGATGGCAAAAGCAAAAAAACTTTCCTTTTTGAACATGGTCGGCTTGTTGAACTGCATAAGTAGGGTCGCTCACAGCGCGCCATCGCTGCTGAAGTGGGATGCAGTTAAGACGGTCATTTCTTAAATAATCCTGGGGGTTATGGAACAAAAACGTGAAGTGGAAGACCTAAAAAATCCTCAACCCAAATTAAGGCCGTTAGTGGTGCCGATTGCACCCCCATAACTAGAGCTGGGCGATATAAGATTTTTTCATATCACGATATGTTTTTTTCATTTCAGGCGATAACGATATATATCACGATATAAGCCAAATAACTATATTTGTAAGATTTAAATGTGCCGTTGCTCACAAGTAAAATGTGAAATAATTAGCAGCTTGTTTTAATTAAAATATTTATTTCCCATAATAAGTTCAACAGGGCAGATGTACTTAAGGAACATGAGACTTCAGTTTCAGATAAATAAAGGCAAATATTGCAAACTACACAAAAGGCAGCCGCTAAAGCATTTAAGTCTCAAAATAGAACAAAACAGACTAAATTGTCAATTCCACTTAGAAACAAAATATTAATTCTAAAAATAAATCTTAGGTCGTTTTACAGAAGAACAGACAAAATTGACTAACTTTTGTCAATATCAAATAAACTGAGAACTAAAAGGAAATTCTCAATCTCTCCTTGTTGTACAGCTTAGCTTTTCAAACAGTTTTAACAGTTACTTTAGTCTGACAAAAGCCGAATGACGAATTAGCGCTTTCAGTCAGAGATTGAGCATGCACCGCTTTATTGTATTTCCAGACTTGCTTTCGGCACAATTTACAGTGCGCGCTACTCTGTTTTTTGTCAGACTTGAAATAGCCGAAATACCTTCACACTACGGAACTTCTGTGGCCTTTCCGTTCGACAAGCTCTCCGGCATTGGAACCATCATCGGTTTTTTCTTCGGTAACCTTCGCTCACGCTCTCGGTTGATTTTTCTGTAGTCGGCAAACTCATTTCCTTCATTACCCGGGCTGCACGGCTGCAAAAACAAATACACATGTGCGCCTTGGCGCTTGTGCTGTACGTAACAAGTCACGTGACGTGACGCTGCGGCTGTGATTGGTTCAGCTCTGCGCTACTTAATTTGGATTGGCTGTTCTTTTTTTTTTTTTTTTAAGAGGACAAGAGAGATGCGGCCTATCGCAATAGTTTAATTTTTCTATCGAGAAAAAGTTATTTCGCAATACATATCGTTATCGTTTTATCGCCCAGCTCTACCCATAACCATCAAATGGCATCTGAGACTGAAGGGCTTCAAAAACTAATTCTCTGATGAGAAAAAAATATAACTTTTTTTTATCCTGTAAAAAAAATGCAACCTTGATGGTCCTGATGGTTTCCAACCATACTGGCATGGCAAGCAGATCCCACCTGAGATGTTTTCTTCGCCCTACAGACGAGTGGGTGCCACAATGATTGGGAAGATGCTTTTTCCTTCAGTGGAACAATGAAGCTTCAGGAGGTGCAGGAGTGTCAAAAGGTTGCTGGCTATGTCCAGATGTTGCAGAGAGCATCCGTGATGGCTTAGGGCCCTCATCTGTGTGGTAACGACTGGGTTTTTCAACAGGACAACGCTACAGTACACAATGCCCACAGGACAAAGGACTTCTTCCAGGAGAATAACATCACTCTTTTGGACCATCCTGCGTCTTTCCCTGATCTAAATCCAACTATGAATGGACAACAGTTCCAGACAGTAGACACTCTTCGTGTGACCATCTTCACCACTTGGAGAAATGTTCCCACTCACCTCATGGAAACGCTTGCATGAAGTGATCAACAAGAACAGTGGACCAATTAATTACTGAGTTCAAGTTTGGAACTTTCTGTTTTGGGGGTTTACCCATGTTTTCTGGACGTGTGGTCCTAAACTTTTGATCAGCTGTAAAACAGCCTGTTTCAGTTTAAGCGTTGTTTTTAATAAATTGCATGCTCAAAAAATGTTTAACCTCAATCCTATTTCTTCTTGTTGCATGTTGAAGCTGTACTTGGAACCTTCTTAAGATCCAACCATGCAAAATATGATTTTTTGCCATTTTTCAAATGGTCTAAAACTTTTGATCAGGACTGTACAACCTAAAAATAACAGCCACATACATCACAGTGGACCAACAGGTGCAGTTTGTGTTCAGACAAGTTTTGAGCAATAAAAAAAGTAGCTTATATGTAACCTCCTTTATTTGTTGATGAAAAGAAACAAACTGAAATGAAGTTATCATGATGCACTGGGAAAAAAAATTATATTTTTCAGTGCAAAATGTCTGTAGTTTTCTAATAAAATCTCTGTTATTGAGCCTCACAGGTCCTTTTCTGCTGCGCATCACATGCCAGCAGTGGCTTCGCACATGCGCGATTCATTTGCAGTCTGGATGCAGTGGGGTAAAAATCATCTGCTCCATCTTCCATTCCACCACGTCATCAATCATGAGAGTGTAACAGTTGCTATTGTAATGCAGTGTATCACCACATGGCGGCGCCTTCTGTCTCATGACTGGTGTGTCACCCCTTTTTGTTCTTCTTCGTACTCTCCCTGTAATGGATGCTCCCGTGTGTACGCGGACTAGTGTGCTCTTGTGTAATGTGTGGTAGAGGTAACACTTTTATTTTTGATATTGTAAATAAATGAGTACTTTTGGAAAGTCAGAAGCTGTTGCTCATTCGCTATCCACCTGCACACCTCCGCGGCTGGCTTCATCTCCACCGCACGTTACAACTGGCGCCCGAACTTTTTTCCCTTGGACTTCAGACGATTTTTGTATCCCGCCGGGGATTCTTCTCTTCTAGCACGTGAACTGTCTCGGAAATCTTCTCACTTTTGCGGACGCTCGGACGTTTTCCCCAGCCGTGGCCGCAGCCTCAGCTCAGGTGGGACCCGACTAATTTCTGGATACCGCGGTGTGCCGCTGCTCCGCTTGGGAAGAAGAAAAAGAGAGAAGCTAACTCCGCGACGCGAATGGACTCTGTGGATCTCTTATTTGGACGTGCTGTTGGACCGTTACGACGTCGGCGGCGCTAAAGCTAAGGCTAAAGCTGCAGTGACTTTGACTCAGTGTTCATTCAGAGGGACGTGTTGTTTTGTATGAAGCATTGAAGCATCAGAGTGAGCACGGACGCTCTCTAACTGACTGATATTAACGCTTAAGTACTGTGTGTGACCGCTCTTTTCACTTCGCCATAACTTTTGTGGGAGCGAGTAGTTTCCACACTTTTAAAATGGCGTCCCACGCAGACACGGGGAGTGAGGAAGATGGCTGCGACCCGGATGCTGAAGCACCCGGCCTGACGAAGTACATCATCCATCACACTATACCTCTTGACCTTAACCTTGTAGTGGAAAACTTGGAAGGAGAGGTCGAGAAGCCGCGAGTTTGCTTACCGGCTTTGCTGGAGCTACGAAAGAGCCTGCTGAAGTGTTTGGATCATGGAGCTACGGGAGAGCGGCTATCTCCCCAACAAACCCCGCCGGTGCCCCTTAACGACCGCTGGTTGGATGGGTACCAGGTGGACTAACCGTTATCATACGGACAAACTTGAGGTTGACTGAGGGTTAGTTTAATGCAAGATGTATGTAATGTAATTATTCTGTTCATTGGGGATGATTATTTGTTCTGTTCCACTGAACCCTCATCATCGCGGCCATGAGAGGCTTTTGGTTTGCTTTTCTATCGTACTGATTCGAGCGACGGGATGTGTTGTATTTTTGACTGTTTTTGTCTAGGACCATCTCCAGATGATGACTAGCCAGTAACACTGCATGTTCTATATTGTTTGCTTCAATTACTCATTTTGTTTATTGACTGTACCGAGGCTGGAAGGGTGTATAACACTTCCTCCATAGCCTGCTTACTACCTAAAGTAGCTTTGTAGAGTGAAAAGGGGTAGCGGGAGGAGGGTCACCTGGGGTCCGGCTGAGGCCAGCCTTCTAATTGCCGGCAAGCACTAATTTTGTTTCTTGATTGTATTGACTGTACCGATGTTGTATAACAATTCCTCCACGGCCTGCTTACTACCTAAAGTAACTATGTATAGTGAAAGGGAGTAGCGGGAGGAGGGTCACCTGGGTACGGCTGAGGACAGCCTTTTTCGTGTAGATGTTTCTGTTTGCTTTACTTAATCCAGTTTTATGGCTCTTTAGTGCGTTAAGGTTCATTCTTGGCATTTGCTAGAAAGAAAAAAAAAAGAAAACTGATTTTCCACTGTACATATTCATCCTATTTTCACCAGATTCGTTTTTAAATGGTCTTTTGCCCTGTGTGTGTGCCGATCTTAACTGTAACCTCTATGTATAGGGTTCTGTTAGGTGTGGTGTGTGCTTTTTCAGCTGTGTACGGCTGAGGACAGCCTTTTTCTCACCAGGGGGGACTATGTAACAGTTGCTATTGTAATGCAGTGTATCACCACATGGCGGCGCCTTCTGTCTCATGACTGGTGTGTCACCCCTTTTTGTTCTTCTTCGTACTCTCCCTGTAATGGATGCTCCCGTGTGTACGCGGACTAGTGTGCTCTTGTGTAATGTGTGGTAGAGGTAACACTTTTATTTTTGATATTGTAAATAAATGAGTACTTTTGGAAAGTCAGAAGCTGTTGCTCATTCGCTATCCACCTGCACACCTCCGCGGCTGGCTTCATCTCCACCGCACGTTACAAGAGGCAACAGCCTTAAAAAGTTCCAGTTTTATATTAACTGTGCTGAGAGTTTGTTTGAGGACTGATCTCACACGGCTTTGAAGAGGTATCAGAGTCAGAGTATTTAAACTGTTTGATGCTCCGATTCAGAATGGAGTAGGTGAACCATTCTTTTTTTTTTTTTTTCACAAAAAAATTTAAGAAACAGCACAACATCATATGACAAAATGCCATAAAATCTTGTGTCCTAATCAAAATGGCAAACCTGGCTGACAGATGTGAAAATATTTTAAATAGTTGAAAACTGACTCAAACTTTACTCCTTCTATATCTGGTGTACCTTCAGTCTTGAGGTGTTCAACAAGAGAGTTGTACATCTCTATGGTGCATTCTGCTCCACACTGATTTGGATCACCACCCTGAAAAACAGATTGCGTCATTAAACAGTATCTACAGAAATGTTGTGTACAACTAAAGCAGAGGCCACCAGTGCAATGTGAGCCCAAATTATCTCCAGCATGCAAAACAAGGTTCCTTTAACTACAGTTTTATCTATTTATTTCCATAACCTAAAGGATTAACAACTTCAAAGGCATCTTGGTATAGCAGTAGTTTGAAACATAATGGATTTTGGTTAAAAAAAAAAAAAATTACTACTTTTGAATATCTGACCATCACTAATGTCACACAGTACATCTGATGAAGACTCAGCTGATTGCTCACCTGTTACACATATCTGGATCCCTTGACCGCCTCACAAAGCTTGGAAATACCCTCATCAGATAATGTTGTTTTAGTTTTAAGAAGTGTAGTGAATTTATTCAGAGTATATGACTGACCCAACTCATTTAAAAAAAAAAATTTCCTCTACAATGGTCAGGATGGCAGAAGCAGGTCACAATGAAATACATAACCCCTCAGTGACTTCACTGACTTGGCACAGAAATCAAACAGGAACATTGTCTTTAGCTGCTTTTGGTAAATTAAACTGGCGTTTGTTTCACAGTAAAGCTAGCTAAAATCTTCAACCTGCTGCATTAGCATCAACTTTCCAGAAAACTAAACAGGACTGAAGGCGAAGCCTGTAACAGAGGAACGCTTTCAATGCAACAAGAAAACTAACCGAGCAAACTATGGTTACAGCTGATATACGTTTCAAGTCTAATGATATACTTACATTGAAAGAGAAGGTTGTTGGTTCGCCGCAGGGTGCTGCTGGGCTCCCTTGCTGAGCAGGAGTGTCTGGACCAGGTTTGGACCGTTAGAAGTGGCGCTATCTTCTTCTTCGTTGGTTTGGTTTTTAAATATTTGGCGCTTCCAAGGAGTATTGGTGCCCTCTGCTGTTGCAGAACCTCAAAGTCAGACAGCTATTTCCGACAACATAGTACCCTCCTCGTCTAAGTTTTATATACATATATATGTATATATATATATATATATGTATATACGTGATGCATTTTCTCCCAAACGTGCATGGACTTTAAGGAAACTGATTGTTACAGCTTTTATAATACATTCGTTGACTGCTCTTGACCTTGCAAACTACACCAATTTATTAACATTATTTGATTATTTTTTTGTATTTCATTTTGATCAATTAATTTTAATTTCAGAAGGTGGTATCACACTCAAAGAAGACTGAACAGTGGTAAATCCATGATTTAAATCTCCCTATAACACAAATTTTTTTTTTTCATTGTAACTGTGTTATACTTGGTGAGACTCTAGAACTTAAAGAAATATACATTTTTTTTTATTAGTAGTAATTGTTTGTATGTACTGTTAACATATACTGTTTTATCAAACAGCCTGAGGTTGTTGATATTAAAAACATTTCACCGTAACTTTCACACAATGTTTTCACATTTTGTTAAAATTAAAAGTATGGTATGTTTTAGGTAATTAATATACAGTTGTAAATCGTAAATTCAAATGAAAAAAGCAGGAAAGATTGTCATTCATACAGAGTTATTATGTAAATTGTAGGGTGATTAATTGTAAATAATGTTACAGATTTTTCCTGTTGTTTTCAAATACAATGTGCCATATTACAGTACATTAATATATTTTCAACATAGGAGTGTAAAAATAAAGGCAAATCACCGTTTTTCAATTTACAGAAATGTAATGTCCATATTACAATCAATTACTCTTTTTGATTTAATGGTAATTTACCGTTGCCATTTTACAGTTATTAACTGTAATTTTTATGTACACTTCTTACAGTGTGTGTACTGACTGCATATAAGACCAAGAACATTTAAATAACACAGTAAAGTCATGTGTCCACTGTGCAGCTGTGTTGATATACTGAGTGAATGATTTGATCTTTTCACTGCCTGCTGTGTTTCCTCGACTCCTGAGCAAAGAGAGTCAGTTCAGACCTGCAGTTGGTCCTCGTGGTGTTTTGAACTTGAATTCAGCCTGATTTGTTTTTCATGTCTTCTCCTCCATCATCAGTTATCACAGACCTTCCCAAAGTGTGGGGCCCGCCCCTACCAGAGCCATTGCAGGGGGCGCGGTATGAAAAGGGGAAAAAAAACAAAACGCTTGGACACTTCTAACACAGGGCGGCCACAGAAATGCAAAGCAGGAGATGAAGCATAGCTAAATATGTTTCCAAACCCACTTCATTTTAAGCCAAAGACTAGAAAATATGGTGAAGCATATCTTCCATTTTGTGTTGTCAGGTTGGGGCTGTGTGCAGGCAGGAGTGGTGGTAAGGAGGACCCAAAGTGCAGACGCGCGAAGGCAAAAGTGTATTTCAAACTCAGCTTTTATTGCTGGTTGGAAAAACATAACCAAAAATCCAAATAAACTTACAAGAGCAGGCAGATGGAACACACAGCATAAATGAGGGTAGATGGCAACAATGACAAACTGAAACACAGGGCTTAAATACATAGAGGGAGCAATCAGGGAATGAGTAACAGGAGGGAAACACAGCTGGGGCAAATCAGAACTGACGAGACAAGGAAGCGTAAACTGAACACACTGAGATAAGACAGAGACCTTCAAAGTAAAACTGGAAGCACATAACACAGACCGAACAAAAGACACAGACTCACTTGCAGGCACTACACCAGAGGGAACAGAGACATGGGACCAGGGCAGACACAGACACTGACTGGACATGGGGATACAGCAGACAGGGGAGACAGCAACTAAGGATCACACCGAGACATAAACCAAAAGGCAGAACTCAAAGAAACCCAGAAATGATAAATCATATAATAAACTCAAAAACCTCTGGGTCAACGACCCAGGCATCCTAACAGGTTTCACCTGCACAAGTGCCAAGGTAGGTCCCCCTGCAGAATTGGTCTTTCCTTCGTCCGGGATCACGCGCTGGGCTTTCCAAATCACGGACAAACAGTATCCCACAGGGCTCTAGAGTGCAACCAAATTTTTCAATGGTGCGACTAAAAAAAGATATTAGGTCGCATCAGTGCGACCAACTGTTCGGATAACAACAACAACAACAACAAAATCTCTACAACTCTCCATGTGGTCAACAACAGACACACATTATGCCCCACATTATCGACTAAACCAATCAGATAGTCAGGGGCGGGACCTCTCTGATTGGCCATGGTCCAGTTGAAAGTGCAGGTGGATAGCGAGAGGTGAGTAGCTTGAATAAAGCGATATCGATTCATTAAATCCTGAAATGATTTTTAAATATAACTGTGTTTTGCCAGAAACGCCAGATTCTCAGATTAAAGCTCATAAAACTATTTCAGCAACCACCAAACAGCAAATGAGAGCAGGTACACGGATTCCACACAAAGACGTAAACACAGAGCTGACCCGACACATCAGAATCAGCTTTGTCTTTGTCTTGGGGTGATTGTGGCTCAAGAGTTGGGAGTTCCCCTTGTAATCGGAAGGTTGCCGGTTCGAGTCCCGGCTTGGACAGTCTCGGTCGTTGTGTCCTTGGGCGAGACACTTCACCCGTTGCCTACTGGTGGTGGTCAGAGGGCCTGGTGGCACCAGTGTCTGGCAGCCTCGCCTCTGTCAGTGCGCCCCAGGGTGGCTGTGGCTACTATGTAGCTTGCCATCACCAGTGTGTGAATGTGTGTGTAAATGGGTGGATGACTGGATATGTAAAGCGCTTTGGGGTCCTTAGGGACTAGGAAAGTGCTATACAAATACAGGCCATTTACCATTCTTGGCTTTCTCACCCGACGGACACGCTGTCGGAGCTCACTGATTCTGATGCGTCGGGTCCGCGCTAGATTCTGAGCTGCAGGTTTTGTCTCTGTTCAATCAAAATTCTCTTTAGTCTTGCAGTTTACACAGTCGCTTGGCAATCTAAAGGTTAAGTTAAAGATTAAGATAAAAAAAATTGTAACTGTAGTTTGGTCTACTATAATTTAAACAGGTGAGATGTAGATATATTAATAATACATTTTAAAAATTGATTCGTATAATTTAATGTCTCAAGCATCCTAATTAAGTTTGGTTGGCTAACCCTGTAAACTCTCACTCTGTGCTTACTGAGTGATGTTCTTTGCGTGCTGGTCTCTGTGTTTGCTGTCTGTGGTTAACAGAAGTTTACACCTCTGCAGTTGTACCATTTCCTGTTTATGGTTAAAAACAAACAAACATTAAACATTTTTAAACTTAATTTAAAGAATGTTAGAAACATACAACAATTAAACAAACACATTAAGTAAACCTAATAATAACAGAAAATGTCAGTTATGGACAAATCATCATCAAAGACAAGAAAACCAGATCAAAGATGAGCGGTATGGCTGTTCTTCTCTGTTTCATGTCTGCCGTCTGTCTGACCCAGTAAGCAGCCTAGCAGCAGCATTTAAATAACCTGCAGAAGATCCAGGACAGATTTACTGAGTGAAGAAAAAAATTACAGAAGTTGATACAGGAATGAGCATCTCTAACTCCTGTTTAGAAACTCAGACCTCAGTTTACCAATATTCTTCAGTGTGATAAACAAAACAAAAACGGAAGAAAAGAAGAAGAAGTTATTATAATTATTTTCCAGAGCACAGGACAGGGATTGATTGAAGATTATATGCTAACATGAGCAGAGGACAACAGACCCAGACTCTTCCTGATCTCAGATCATTCCTGATCAGCATGGCCACAATTTCTGGCACAGCAACTTGTAACTGTCTTATTGTCACTGAGCTCTAAATAAACTCTTTTTTTTTCTTTTGCATAAAAATTTTACAAGGTAAAACACTCTTGCAGAATTTCTTAGAAGCTAATATGTAGACCTAACCTAACAACATTTAAGATACAAGCATCATCATAATTACCCTTACATCCACCACATCTAGGTCCATATGCCATATACCCGGTTTGATCATTATTGAAGGTGTTAATTTTAATGTTGTATATGATAAATAATCTTAGGATAAATGTGCAGTGATTGGGCAATCTGGGTGCTAAAAGCTTTGATAGGTGTATCAATTATGATCGGTGTTCTTTGAAGTCACAGTTTTGATAACCTCTGCAAGATTTTAGACACCTGGAAAGTTCTCGTATGTATATCTTATAGGTTCAACATCCAACTGAGAAGGCAGTCCTGACAGACTGGGGCATGGCAAACATAAGAGACACTGTGATGCTTGGTCAAAGGAATAAGCTCCCTGCCCAGGCTGTTAGGGTTAGGGTCCAACTCGTGGCACATATCTTTACATGGCCCCTGAATGCATACTGATGTTTGAAGAGGCTTCATTCCAAACAGACATGTGCCCACATAGCAGATAGGTCTGGCCCGGATCTGGTGTCAAGCTGACACTGCTGGCTGACTTCTGGCATGGTACGTGATATGTCAGCTACATATGGGCCAGGCCTGAGGTAGATGGCACTGTTTCTGTGATGGCATGCCACATCTGCCCGATTGTGGTTTGGTGTATGTGGCCCTGGCTCATAGAAAACAGGTCTGGCCCGGATCTGGCATCAAGGTGGCACTTCTGACTGGCTGGTGTCATGGCACAATTAATGTCAACCAGATGCGGGTTTGACAGGTTTGTGAGTGTACACTTTATCCAAAACCTAGTGAGGGTTTACTCATGCTTGCCACTCGGTGGCTGTAGCTCAGGCGGTAGAGCAGGTCACCTACTGATTGGAAGGTAAGTCCTTTGATCCCTGGCTCCTCCTGCCTGCATGTCAAGAGTGTGAATGTGTATAAATGTAGTTAGGAAGCACTCACTTTATAGAAAGTGTGTGAATGTGGCGCGTTGTATTGAGCACTTTGAGTAATCTGGGAGACTAGAAAAGTGTTATATAAGAAGTCCATTCACTGTCTGAACAGAGTTCTGTCATGTTACTTTTGCACTATTATGTTCCAGCACATGTTGTTTTTACATGGCGTGATTAGGTTACACATTACGCTGACATCTGGGGCCAGAGCTGAAACTGTTCTGGGCCAGCACAGGGACAGCAGTGTGTCTGCAACTGGCTTTGTGCTGGTCCATGGCTGGGCCACCTCTGGCAAACAATATCTGGTCCAGCGAAGGGCCGTCATTCTTTGCAGTATGTGGGCCACGTGTAAGCATATTGTGTGGCCATACCAATTTTGCTATGTGGGTGGTCCTTCGGAGCCACATATCTGGAGATCCTGACGGGGTCCGCTCCATGGGTTGTTAAAAGACAACTAGAACTGGCTGCACTAATGTTGCTACTGTCTACTGTCCAAGAGTCTTACAATGATAATTATGTTCTAGATTAGGTTAAAAGATGGTAAACGAAACACTTAATTATTGTTAAACATGGCACCTGTTCAATTGTATTGAAACTTTTTGTTGAAATTTATGCTAGTCAGAAGGTTTTCAAATTATCTGGAAAACAAGGAAGAATAAATGTTACTAAACAATGTTGTATGTTTTTATTGGTCATAGGAAATGTTTACTGATGCACCTTCCATCCACTCTCTCTTCAGAAATGTGTATATGTCACAGATTTAGACCTTGTGTTTTCAGATAAACTAATCCATCTTATGTTTACTTAAATATTGATAATATTAAACTTTACTGCTTATTTTTCTTCTTTTGGTTATATTTTTCTATACCTTAGTACCATAACTCAAAGATACAAAGACAATTAAGATCACTTGAACATGACAGTTTGGCTTTGCTTAATAAGACAAATACATTTTCTTAGATTTAACATGATTCACTCAGTCCTCTTATATTTGTGTAGTAGTACATTTGGTGGAACATTTTATTAAGTTTTGCAAGATATGTTAAGAAAACAAACATTTCATTTTTTTTAAAGTTACTTGGTGTTAAGCAAAATTGACCTTGTTTTATATATACACCGAGTGATGTAAACAATTTCAGATTAGAATAGACTATTGATCCCACAGAAGAGAAATTCGATTCTAAATTATGATGATGTTTTACAGATGAAACATCTGCTTTACTTCAAATGTTGTCTGCCGTTTCTTAATCCATGTCTGCTTTAAAATGCTGTTGAAACATTCAGCTCTCAAAACAACAGAGAAATTATCATTTTTGTTGTCAGGGTGCTAGTTTAGAAATAGTCATTTACCAGCTTGAAGACATACCTGGTCTGCATTTGACCCACAACAAGGTTCTCCTTTCCTCGGTCCCAACGAATCATCTGAGGACACCCTAAAGACACAAACTGATGATAATTATTGAATGATGACTAAATAACTATGTTACCAAAATGTAATCTTTTTTTAACCACACTTTTTTCAGTACAGTGCATATCGCCCTGTTCTTGAACAGCCTCATAGAAGTATCTTGCCACAAAGCTTTTCTTGCGGTTGGAAATGCTCACCTTTAGCCAAAGAACCTGGAAAATCTGAAAACACGGAAACAGAAGTGTGGCCAGACATACGTATGATTGAATCATGTTTTGGTGCTGTTTAGTTTTTTGCCTCAGTTTAACTCACAACCTAAAGCAACTTTATACTATCACTGAAGGTAATACATAGAGCAGTAAATGCCATATTCAAACCTACCCATCATACCCAAATGTATCCACATTCCACAGAAATTATGAAGTCATATGCAATAATGAATACAGATTACAATTATTTCAACAGAAGTAACGTCTAAAACTTTGTTACATTAATTTAAAAGATTCAATTCAATTTTATTTTATTTATACAGCGCCAAATCACAACAACAGTCACCTTAAGGCGCTTTATACTTTAAGGTAGTCCCTACAATAATACAAACAGAGAAACCCCAACAATCATATGACCCCCTATGAGCTAAGACTTTGGCAACAGTGGGAAGGGAAAACTCCCTTTTAACAGGAAGAAACCTCCAGCAGAACCAGGCTCAGGGAGGTGCGGTCATCTCCACTTATATATTTACATGTTAGTTAGCTGTCTCACTGTGTGTCTCACGAAGACTGAATCTGTATATATGGCCTTGTGGTTCCTGATATATGAGATAAAATAACAAATCACAGTCTCAGACTGAGGAAGAGCCCACGGCAGTCTGCCACTTTATAAAGCACAGAAGCAGAATCTACATTTACTGATCTTCAATAAAAAGCTGTTTTCTCTGAGCTTAAATTCGTCATTTTCACACTGGACTTTGATGAGTCAGGATGTATTTAGTAATGATGCAAGTTCATGTAGTATGAAGTGTTACATGAACTCAGTATGAAGAACTATGTAAATGACTTCCAGAGAAAATAAAAGTTTATGATCTGCTGATGGTTTAATCTGTTTCAACCAGAGATGCATCGATCATGATAACAGCCTATTAAAATTTAGACAGGTCAAATGACAGAGGTAATAATAAATAAAAACTTTATGTTTTTATTGTAAAGAGAAACAACCACTTTGTCTTTCATATTAAACATTGTTTGTACTGATGATGTGAATGTCTGTATAAAGTAATCAGAGTAATCTGAGCTGCAGGAACATGAAAACAGTCGTGGAAAGAATAACAAAGACCAAGGAGCTCTGTGTGTGATGTCTGGGTTTCTGTTGAGCTGTGTGTGGTGTGTGTGTATTTCAGGTGTTGGGACACTACTGCACATGTGCAGACAGTATGAAGCCCTCAGTGTGTCCAGTTTTTAACACAGTCTGAACTCTCTTAGATGCAGGATGCTGAGCTGGATGTGTTCAGATGTTCAGTGAACAGGATGGTTTGATGTGCAGAAGAGCGAGGGTGAAGCTGCAGGCAGGAGGAGAAGAGGAAGAGCTCAGAGGAGGTTCATGGATGAAGGAGGACAGGAGTGTTCAGCTGGGAGAAGTTGAATTCAGTTTAAGTGATATCACATCAAAGCGCTTAATATTGTAAGGTGAAGACCCAACAACAATAATAATAATAATAATAACAGGAAGAAGAAGTCTCCAGGAGCTGTTTGTTTTTATTTTTATGAGCACAGATACCATTTTTACAAAACAGGGAACATGATTCAACAGAGGAAATGACCCCTAACCCCACCAGGCTACTGCAGTAACAATCACACACACACACTGCTGGTCTCTTCTTTAAATAACAACAATAATAAACAAATAATAAAAACACAGAAAAGCAGATTAAGTGATAAAATGACCTTTAAAATATGATTAATATGAGTAATTTTCTTAAGAAGGACCCCTCGAGCAGAGCAAGTGCCAGAGATTATAGAGGAAATACATTTGATGGAAAGACTGACTTTATTTGTATGACTTAAAGCACATCTTTTTCTACAATCTTGGTCTAAATGGTATCAATACAAGCAAAAGCTCAGACTCTTTTTATTTAATCCAGTCTATATATCTATATTTGTAAGATGCTTTGAACAGTGCCCCAGTTTGTTCCATTTATATTTCTGATATATTTTCGTTATTATGGAAAATCACAATCCAAAGTTAAAAAAAAGAAGAAAAAAAAAAAACCATCAAGAAAGTAATGGAATACACTGGCTTCTAAAATCAACAACCGTTCAACATTTTCTAATTCTTAACAATCTCATAAATCACCTCTGTGGTTAAATATATAAACAGGCAGACGTCCATGTTTCAAACCGGTGGGGCACAAAACTCTCCACTTCTGATAAACTCCGTATAGAGATTTACAGAGAAAAAGGAGCAAATTGCATAGCAATTCCTATTCCAACCAAAGCTTTTCTTTCTGAACGTTTTCATTAAGATGTCCAAACCAGGTGAGGTGCATCGTGCAGTATAACTCCTAATACTTTGATCCAGTTAAACTTAATTAAATGTAAGCAGCTTGTTGAACTGAGGTTTTATGTCATCCACCTGTTTCTTGGATGTCATCATTGCTGATTTGAACTTCTTTAAAACCAACTTGTTTTCACTGAGCCAGCAACGCACAGAGTTTGATGCATCTGTCAGTACTTTCTTTAAATCCCCAGCGTCAGCAGTGAGATACATCATCAGCTGACTGCTACTCATAGCAAATTTAGCTTCAGCAAATTCTTCTTTTAAAGACAGATTGTTTATATAAACAGACAACAGGAAGAGAGTCACGGAGCTTTCTCGTGGCGGTGGTGGTGGAGCACCTGTGCGCCTACTAGCATCTTTCCACCAACATGAGCTGCTCTTTTCATCAAAGAGAAAACTTCTCATCATAGAAATGGCTGAAGAAGAGTAGTTCATTTTGGAAAGCAGATCATAACTGATGACGCCACAGGGGAAAGTGAAATCTATTAATATAACTCCGACTTTTTTATCATTCTTCACGTCTCTGGTCCACTGAGTGATAATCTTATCATAAGCTTCCTGAGTGATCCGCTCCATCAGCTTATGATCGTTCAGAACTTCAAACACTTTAGACACTTTAAAGTCAACCAAATGAGGCTTTAATTGTTTAGTGAGGTCATCTGTGTCTGTGGGGAAATATCTTGTTACAGTGAAGCAAGTGGAGTTCTGAACATCTGTTGTTAGTTGATGGACTGATTTGCAGCATATATTTGTTGATGTGTATTGTGTCGCACGGGTAGAGTTGATCTGGGTCAGTCCACACACAGAGGAGACAAAATCAATCCTCGTGTTTGAATCTTTATTGTTAAATTCTCCCAGAAATAAAATGTCTTTGTCTTCGGTTGACACCATTTCTATTTGTTCGCAGATTTTTTCTAAATGTTCGCCATTGATACTTTGTATTGTGTAACAACATCCCACTAACATTGGTCTGTTATCTAGCAGGGGAATGTCAACCCAGATGGTCTCGAGATTGTCGTCATCCAAGTCAGACCGCTTAATAACTAACAAGTCACTGCGAATATAGAAAAAAACATGATGCTGTTTTCTACAATCCTTCTTGTACAATGTGAAATTGTGTCTTTTGATTTAATGTTTTTAAGTGAATGAGATACAGTCAGGGCCAGCACATTAATATTGTTAGGATTTTGTAATATTGCATCAACACTCCCATCACTAGCAGTTTTTACGTCCAGATGAGCCAAACGTAATTTCTTGGCCATAGTCTCAAAGAGAGACAGGGGTCACGGGTTCTCTGATCCTGGTTTGTCCTGATGGAAAGTGTCCTCTCTGCCTGCTTCCGCTGAGAAGCTGTTGGCCTGATTCTTACTCTCCTGGTCCGTTCAGTCTGCGGCACAAACACATCACAGTTATCATGCAAACAGTATAAACAGGATTTACAGACATAGATCTCAGTGAATCTGAATATAATGAAAAAGTGTGTTTTTTCTTTAAATAAACTTTCATGTAAAGTAAAATATTTCCATTATGTTTGGTTGGAATATTTCATAAATCAGTCAAATACAGATTTACAAATTCGGTTCAGTTTTATTCACATAGCTTTGAATGACAACAAGTCGCCTCAAGACATTTTACAAGACATTTAACAGGAGACAACTAAGCTGTAGTGTTTGTCACTGTGCAATAGACTCTTGGCTGTCTACATCTCATTAATGACAATATTTCATTGCTTTTCCTATTTATATATCCTGTATTTATATATGTGTATATGTATATATATGCTATATTTCTGCTCATGTTCATAATCTGTTATTCCCCTTTATTTTATATTCTAATTCTGTATTATGCAAATTGTTGGTGTCCTGCTACTGGAAACTGAATTTATCTATCTACATTTACTGTATATAATAGTGTTTCAATAGTAGTTTATGTGGTATTGATTTCATACCTGAAACCAGGAAAGTGTCCTCTCTGCGTTGGTTCAGCACACAGTAGAAGATCCAGATCGTCTCCTCAGCTGAGAAGCTGCTGGCCTGATCCTTAGTCTCCTGGTTCAGATCAAGACGGAGTTGGTAGAGAAATATGATCTGACACATCAGTACGGTTTATTAGTAGAGTGCTATTGTAATAATATAGAAATGCCTGCTCATGGATAATATGCTCAAATTCTTGATATTCACACCACACATTGTTAATGTAACATGTAAATGAAGTCTTAAAAATCACTGGGAGCTGTCAGAAAGACTTTAACATAGTCAACATTCATGATCAGGAACTCAGTATAATTTCCCATCACATCATTTATATTGTAAATACAAACAAGAGAGTTCATCACGATGATGATAAAAACTCAGAGGACTTGGGTCTGAATCTGAACTACTCATATTTCTGTTGAAAAGGACAACATGTTGAAACTCAACAAATAAAATTCAGTTTGTGTCTAATTCAAATAATATGAACAATAATTTGTGTTTTCTTTCTTTGTGGAGACACGAGAAAAGTCCTGAGCTGTTTTGGTCTTCCTCAGACTTTCATGGCGGAGTCAAGCTCACAAGTTTTCTTCAGTAACATCACTTTACATCAAAAACACATGATTAGAAGGACTGAACATCACAGCATGTCAGGTATCAGCTATTACCTGAAGTAAAAATACACAGTAGCAGTATTTCTACTTTTAATACGCTGCTCGGAATGAGAGCGTCTTCCTCTGACACCAACAAGATTCTGAGTTTAGCTCTTTGAATTCCCTGAATATTTTCACACTGCGATTTTATTTGTGTCAGAAATGAAAAAAAAAATGTCATTGTCCAGAACAAATAGCCTGGAATAAAACCTGCTGTGTTTGTTCTCACTCACCTGTCGTTGTTGTTTTACCTTAAAATGATGGAAAGAAGGTGTGAGGAAGAGACTGGACGTCCTTGCTCAGGTGTGTCTGTTTTGTATCTGATTCAGAAACAAGAAGTCTTTATATCTCACCTGACTGCAAGCTGATGATGCCAATGATGTTTCCGTGGCAGAATGCAGTTTATCAGGTTTACAGACTGATGGACAAACACCTCCCAAAACCATAACTGTTGGCCTAATTCTTAGTCTCCTGGTCTAGGTTCAGTCTGCGGCACAAACACCTCACAATTATTGTTGGAGTCAAATTGTTAAATGATGTCATTGTGTTACTTAAATTTGTAAGTCTTGGTTCAAACTGTATGATCAAAGACATTTTGTATCTTACCCCCAGCCTGTTGAATAGTTGGGGAGGCTGTAGTGTTTAATTATAGGGACATCCTCTGTGAAGGTTCTGTTTTCTTGTTTAGTAAGCTTCCTGCCTTTATGATCCTTTTGCGGGAAGAAGGTCACACAAACGCACCCCCAAACACAAACACACGCACTTGCATACACACACACACACACACATTCTTGCACAGGCATACACACACACACACACACACACACATAGTGCCTTACCTTTTAGAACCATAGGGGGTTTTGTTCTCAGAATAAAAGGCTGCAAGGAAGGTTGTTTATTTGAAGTTGGCTGGGAGACAGGTGAGGAGCGTTCAGCTCCAAGAGCCTGGTTCCGACCAGCCTCCCTTGCTAGCAAGTAAAAACCAGTTAAAGCTGTTCGTCTTGCTTCCTAGCTTCATTAATGGGTATACGTTTCTAAACCAGCAGGGCACGTGGAAGCGCAGACCCAACAGTTATCATGCAAACAGTTTAAATAGGACTCACAGACATAGATGATCTCAGTGAATCTGAATGTAATAAAAAAAAGTTTGATTGTTTTTTTTGTATACTTTCATGTAAAGTAAAATATTTCCGTTATGTTTGGTTGGAATATTTCATAAATCAGTCAAATACAGATTTACAAATTCGGTTCAGTTTTATTCACATAGCTTTGAATCACAACAAGTCACAACAAGACATTTTACACTGGATTGTAAAGACCAACAATAATACAGCAGAAGAAATCTGTCTGACTGTCTCAGTCATCAGCTTTTAGTGCAGGATATTCACTTTTTGTGTTTTTGGTTGTCATTGTGAAGGCTCAGTCTGAGTGATGTTGGGCTAAGTTTGGACAGTAGAGAAAGGGAGACAGCTCTCATGGTAAATCATGAGTTAACTGTGATCAACAACAAGTTTCACTGTCACACCCAGGCCTGATTACAGACATGCACGAGCAGCACATCACACCACCGTCTAAACAAAGTCACTGACATGTATCGGTCTGAAAGACTTACATTTGGAGTCAATGACAGAAACATCATTGTCCAGAACAAATACCCAGGAATAAAAGCTACTGTTTGTTCTCACTCAGGTGTGTCTATGTTGTATCTGATTCAGAAACAAGGAATCTGTACATCTCACCTGACTGCAAGCTGATGGTGCCAATGATGTTACCGTGGCAGAATGCAGTTTATCAGGTTTACAGAGTGATGGACCAAAACCATAAGAGTCACGTAACAGGAGACAACTAAGCTGAAGTGTGTTAAATATCCCAATTCTTTCATCTTTGGGCTGAAGGAAGAACAACACTCGGTGTATAAATCTCAACCAACAATCTCTTTATTCCATACAACACTTTGAGCATAAACATCCGGATGGGAGATGAACAAGGGAGGGTGTCCTGCAAAATCTCGAACTGTCTGACCATTTCTCACATTCGTATAGCTTCAGCCACCCTCCAAAGTCATAAAACCTAAACATCCACATTCTTCCTCTCTCTCTCAGTGAGCCTAAGTTATGACCTTGGCTTGCTGTGCAGTATGTTCTGTTCTTTCTAATCAGAGAAATAAGGCCACGATTCTCTGAAAACAGTATTTCTTATAAATCAGCAGTATAATGCATCATAAAACAATGTAATATTTCATTCCTGTTTTACCTCGAAATGAACAATCAATTAATTTTATTACATGTACATGGGGATTCTCACAGCTCAGCATCAATCATCAAAATCTGCTGGGGCGGTCCCAACAGCACACATTGACACACAGACATCAACAACCTTTGTCTCTCAAAACTAGGTGCCTCTCTATCTCGTGTCCTTGCTGCCCCCCTTCTTCGCACACTGTGTTCTCCTTTCTGTTGCCTCTGCTTCTCACATACACCTCTGACTTATTCACCCAGTTCTGTGTGTGTCCTCTATGTGTGAATGTTTAGCAGCTTGACCTATGGCCTACTTAAATGAATAATGAATATAATGCTTTACTATTGTTAATACAAATAAATCCCTATGTCAGGGTTCCTGGGTGTTCACTAGGGCTGCCACGATTAGTCGACTAGTCACGATTACGTCGACTATCAAACTCGTCGACGACTGATTTAATAGTCGACGCGTCGTTTGAAGCTTTGTAAGATCACAAAAGACGCAGGAATAAGTAGTAGGATTTAAGAGTGTAATAACAGACTGAAACAGAAGATGGCAGCACTGCATGTACAAGGATGCCAGCTGCCGTTAAACCCCGAAGAAGAAGAAGTAGCTCTGTCCCAGAATTCATAGCGCAGCCCAGCTCAGTTTCCAACAATGGCGGCAGCTAGTTAGTTTTAATATTACTCTTATTATTCTTTCTGGGTCACAAAATAAACGTTTAACATATTTTCAGGCTAGAATGTAGCTGTGTAAACTGCAAATATCTGCTCAGTTTATCAAGACACCACATATTTTCAAAAGCGCTCCGACGTTTTCGGAGACGTCTGTTACCCACTAGCTCAATAGCTAGCCGGGGGCAAGGCTCACTAGCGCCCGTGAGAACACCGGACTCCCAGCAAATCGTTTTCAAACCCACCGCTGTCTTTCGCTATAGGTTAAACATATATAAGTCACTTAGATAACTTAAAAATGTTATTGTTTGGCTTTTTTTTTTTATATTTTATTTGTTCCTGAGTAAATCGGTTTGGTTGAGATTAAAGTTATAGTTTTTACACAGCTGAATAAACGTCAAGCAGACAACTGATTATCAGAAGTGTGAGATGCTCGAGAATATACTCCGGTGTCCTGTTATATTTTAGATAGCAAGGAGTTTATTAAACTTCACCGAAACAATCTGCAAATTTCATTTAAACTATCATCTTGTCTTTATTTTTAGTTAGCACATACGTTAAACACTTAAAGCTGTAAGCTAATAATAGTTATATAAGAGCAGATGCATGCTGGTGCGATAAGCTGTACGTTTTACGTCCAATGGATGCATGATCTGATTAGTCGACTAATCGCAAAAATAATCGGTGACTAGTCGACTATCAAAATAATCGTTTGTGGCAGCCCTAGTGTTCACCCAGTGTTTTCAGTTGCTTCATATTCAGTTTATTCACCTGTTCATTTTTCCTGTTTTCATGTTCGTTTCCTGTGTGTTACTAGTTCAATTATGTTCAGCCGTGCTCCCACCTGTCTCCAATCGTCATCACCGTCGCCCTGTGTATTTAAGTCCCTCAGTTTCATCAGTTCTTGGTCTTGTCATTAATGTTGTCTACTCTACATGTGTGCCACTTTGTCAGTCACTCAGCCAGTCCGTCAGTGAGCTAGTCGTCTTCCCTTCTGTTCTGTTCAACTCTCCCCATGAGTCCTGCGTTTGGGTTACCTTTTTCTCATCCACACACAAAGCGTCCTGACATGAAGCCACTACTAATCAAGTCCAGAAAAGACTTACTAGCCGATTAGTGATGTACAGATCGCAGTTCTCTTTGTAAAATGACAACTATTAATGCAACTCAAAAGATAATAGGGGGTATAACAGTCATCTTCCAACCTATCACACTTAAACACGTGCAGCTCTGCTGTCAGCACAAATTCTGGTGATCACCATTTTTTAGTAGCAGCATTCAGACATGCTATTGCAGATGGGCAGAAGCTGTGTTTGAGTCTATTTGTCCTTACACTGATTGCTCTATACCGTCTGCCCAAGGGCAACAGTTCAAACAAGGAGTGGCTAGGGTGTGAGGTATCTTTTATAATGTCTGGGGCTTTTAAGACAGGGGTACTGTGTAGATCTTCCAATGTGGAGAGAAGTCAGCCAGTGATTCTTTGGGTGGTGTTAATGACCCTCTGGAGTTCTCTAGAAACACTATTATACACAATAAATGTCTCCTGTTACGTGACTCCTATGGTTTTGGGAGGTGGTTATCCATCAGTCTGTCAACCTGATAAACTGCATTCTGCCATGGTAACATCATCTCATCTCTGGTTGAGAAGGAGTCTGATTTAGTGCGTGAGGTGGAGAGGTACTGACTTGATATAGTGGGGGCTGGGCTGGGCTGGGTATCTTAGTATCCCCGTGGGTTGCTGCCTGTACACTGGGGTTTTTAACCGCTGGGCAAGAGGGTTTGTTCACTTGACTTTTGGGTCAGGAAACGGGTCCTGACTGTCCTACTCTGTTTATGCTCCAAACAACAGTATAGTAAACCATCCTGGAGTCTCTCAGTGGTGTGCTTCAGCAATCAGACTCTTTTCTGGCAGGTGTTGGACTTAAAAAAAAAAAATTTTTACTGTGTGTAGCTGCACTGGTGTCGTTGCTGTACCTTCAATGAGTTTTGTTTTATTTTGCAGAAATTTATTTTGTAGTTGTGATCTACTCAGCAGTGAGAACTGAAGACATCAGTTATTGACAAACAACCACAAGGAGGCCCAGGTACAGCTGCTGTTTATCTTTGACTGTGGACAGAGACAAGCTAACTGCTAAACCTGTTTTCATCCATTATGCTAAGATAAGTTGAGAGAGAGAGAGAGAGCTTACATATTTTGTATTTGAGGCTACATGAGTAACACAAACACAACAGGGCCTATACCCCATGTAGATTAGTTAGTGATATCATACTTCAGAATGTGTTCAGTAACAAACACAATGTGATGATGAGTATAACAAAATTAGAAGAAATGGTGCAGAAAGATGCATCTGGTTAAAAGGAAAAAAAAACACAAACATGGAAGAGTTAGCCAGATTTGTCCTAAATGAAATAGCTGGCAGTGGAAATATCGATATTTACAGTCTTGTGCAATAAAGAATATATGTGTTGCATCACAAGACACAATATGCCCACCGTGTTTCACTAACTCATCTACAAATGTATATTATAGATCGTATAGGGGGTCCTGACAGTGGTATAGCGCCATCTTGTGCACAACAGAAGACATTAACAAAAGGTACATCTGGGGAAGACTATCACGTGCAATATTACACCCACTGCATTTAGCATGATCCCACAAATGTGTCTGTTCTTCTATAAATAATTATATTTATCATAATTGTGTAATGTTTCGGTTTTACCTCATGGTGGCAGTGGTGTCACATTGAATTCAATAAAATTTTGCCCTCCACACCATACAGATTACTGTTCACATGTTTTCTTCAAGATGTCAGAGTTTAATGGCTTTTTTTTTTTTTTTTACCTAAGAGGGAAATGTTTTACAGTGGATTCAAAAGCTATTTGTTAAATATATGAAAGTAAAATAATGCTTTTTCTGATTCCAGTGAGTTGGAATAATTTATAATTAGAGGTTACAAATGATCAGATAGCCATCACCTGGAAAGTTTAGTGTTGATTTATAGATTAATGATTTCCAAATACAAAATCCAAATCCAATTTATTTATATAGCACATTTGAAAAGCAGAAAGTTTGATCAAAGTGCTGTACAAAAATAAAACAAAAGATAAAACCATTTACATTTAAACACTTACATAAAGGTAAAAAGCATATCAACTCACACCAGTCTAAATGCTACTGAAAAAAGGTGTGTTTGCAAAAAAGACTTAACAGCAAGAAGCGACGATGCCTGTCTAATATTTAAAGGCAACGTATTCCAAAGTTTGGGAGGCACAATTGAAAAAGCTTGTTCTCCTCTAAGTTTTAGCCAGTTTTGGGACAACCAAAAGCAGCTGGTCAGCTGATCTAAGATCCTTTAAACCTTTAGGTCAGTGTTCCAACTGTGGTAAGAATACTGTAGTTGCTGCAATAAGATCTAAAAGCACAACAATTACAGAACTTCCACAATCATTTGCTAGAATTATATAATTAAAAAGCCGTAAAAGTGCTGTTTCTGTGGGGTGTAGATGTTTATAAGCAGAGTGAAAACCTCCATAATAACTTTAGTATCCAAAAACAAAATCTTTTCCAATAATTTTGAAAAGAATGTGAGTTTTGAGTCTAAAATTTGAGCAAACTGAGACAGGGGTCAAGGCCTTTTTTTTTTTTTTTTTTTTTTTTTTTATAAAGGATTTACAACTGTATGTAATAAAACCTGATGTTTAAAACCATCAGGAACCATGTTGGAGGTTATACTGCTATTTATAATAGCAAGGGCTGAAGTTCCAATACCTCTTTAAAGAGCCATGTAGAGATAACATTTGTAGTCAAAAGGTTTAATTTGCCTAACCGCCTCATTGGGAACTGTCATTGAAACAGGTTCAAACTGGTGTAAAGCAGCTGAGCAGGGAATAAACATGCATGGGTCACATATAGGAAGTACTAATGCTGACCTGATATAGGAAGTACTAATGCTGACCTGATACTCAACCTTGTTTGCAAAGGAAGGAACTGATTACACATATCAGCCTTTCAGGATGGTAGACTGGGGCACATTTAGAACAAACCAAAAACTCACATGGTCAAGAAAAACAAATCCAGCAAAGAGGAGACCGTGTGAAAGGCAGCAGCAGCAGCGTGAAAGCAGTTCTGGGGGCCGACCGTGCGCACGGCAGCGGCGACGGCAATGCAAGTCCGGGAGGCCAGCCACGCGGAAGGCAGTGGCGGCGTTCAGGAGGTCGTCCACAGTGGCGACGATGACCAACAAGCGGTCTGGCAGATGACCGACGATGTTGAGGCGGCAGTTAGGGACCTGAAGGCTACGTGGCCCCCACAGCGCCAGGCGAGGCGAAGGCTGAGCAGACGAGGCAGAAGCTGAACCAGACGAACCAGGCGAGGCTGAAGCTGAAGCTGGGCTTACGGATCTATGACAAAAGTATGACCTCAAACTGAAAAAACAAAAACCAACAGAGTAAGCAGACAAAAAATACATATATCAATCACCTGGATCACCTGTTGAGAAAGAAAAAAGAAAACAAGCAGAAGAAAACGAGGGTAATAGAATAAACAACATCACAATGATATATGGGAATATGACAGTAAATACTAAATATTAAACCTTATTGTGCAGCACGTAAGATCGACAGGGCACAGTGTGCTTTGAGGTAGGAACCAAAAAGGGTGTAGTTTGTGTGTGTGATCACCCGTGTGTACACCTGTGAGGATGAGCGAGCTTGTATTTAAAAGGTTCCTTCATGTAATGATCTGCTAGAGGCCGAGGGCACCCCACCTCTGAAGTGGCCCGAACGAGCCCCAGACTCCAGGCCCCGATAAGCAGCCACCAAGGAGTGAGCCGGTGTGTACCTGGGCGCCCATCCCCGGACACAAAGAACCACCAACGCACCGATGTCTGAGGGCATCCGCCACCGGCAGGGGAAGTGGTGGGGGGAGATAGGCCTCCAAACCTTGGAGGGCCTGAGATGTCCCCAGAGAGGTGGCGTCTGATACCCAACCTGACATATAGACACAGACATACAGGCACACACAGATATAAACATCCATCCCCACCCTCATGCTCTCATAAGCAATTACTCCACACTCAACCAACGTGGAGACAGACATAAAGAGACGCTGTACACACAATCACACTCCCCAAGCGTACTCTAAGAACCGGGTCTAGGTACCCCTGCTCCTGGAGGGGGAAACAGCACCCAGACCCAGGTAGTGTTACCCTTTTCCCTGAGGTGGGGAGAAGCAGACCACCCAGAGCCCAGAGACGGAGCGCCCCCAGAACCTCACGCCCGTCCCGGACCCACCCAGGGGCAGCCAGGCTACCAGGTCAGTAACCCACGTCCGTCAGCACAGACCCTCGCCTAGCCCCGCTCCACGCAGCCATGAGGAAACCGTCACCTAAGAGCCAACAGAGCCCCCTAATTGGCCATGACCGCTACCCCGGGCTGACCCCCAAGGATGATGCTCCTGGGAACCCC
>JAQSNX010005173.1:0-47093 GCA_029532605.1 Oreochromis grahami | reverse complement strand
AGAATAGTATTGCTTTGGGGTTGAGGTCAGGTTCTGCTGCTCAGATTAACTATCCATACCCAGGCTCCCCCTTGCACCATCCTGTGCATTACCAGGAGCCCCTGGATCCTCCCTTAACCTCTGTGAGGTAGGTACTACGATGGGTGTTCTGTCCTGTCTAACCTCATCCTCTCTCTCTTCCAGCAGGGAATCACATGGACTTTCCCCTACGACCAGAGCTGTCTGTGAGCCCTGACCACCATCGTGTGAACAATCAATCTCCTCTAATTCCAACAGAAAATTAGACTCAGGTATCACACAACCCTGTCTAGCATCCCTGGCACGAGGCGGTCTCTGCTGCAAAGGAGAAGCCAGCCGGGCTTCCTCCTGTACCTGAGCTTCCTGCTGGATTGCCTGACTCGGAGCTGGTGTCCAACAGGATCTATCCTCTGTCATTGTCCCCATATCCTGCCAGAATTCCGCAGATCTGAGGACTTGGACCAAAACCCGCTGCTTCAGGGGTTGAGGCTCCGTCTGTTGAGCCATCTCAACTCTCCTTGGGGGAGGCTGTGGCTGCTCCTGTACAGAACCTCTCTCCCCGTCCTCTGTTGCATCGCTGCCAGCCGTCTGAGGCACCCCTTCCATAGCTGTGACTACGCACGCCATCACCAGGGCCTCTGCGTGGTCCAGCACTTCTTGCGCGATGTGGGGTAGGTCTCTACGAGGTCTCCTCACGGCAATCTGGAAAGATTCTTTCCAGTCCAGACTCATCTCATCTCGGCCAACTCTCCCCTCATTACATCAGTCTGGTTGGAGTAGTGCTCCTCCAAAATCATGAGGGTAGTGTACCCCCAATTGTTAGCATTGCCCAGGATCAAGTCCAGCGTTTCAGGTGTTGGCAAGGCTGGCTTGATCATGGAGGCCAAGTTGTCAACCATACGGACAATACTCCGTGGTTCCTCTCTCCCTTCCTTGGGAGTCACATTCTGAAGGTGATGTACCAATCTGATGACCGTGTGCAGCTTACGAACCAATTGCAGCTTTTCCTGAGCCATTGGTTCCTGTTGCAGGGGTAGGGTTAGGGTTAGAGGGTTATGGGGCAAAAGCCAGGAGAGGATGTCTAGGAGGGGGTTTTAGTGGCTGGCGGACGCTGTGGTGAAGTGCCCGCGGCGATGGCCTTTTCGGTTCTGGAGATATGGCGAATTGGACCAAAAAGGATGGGACAGATAAGGGAAAAGAAAAAAAAAACAGAAATGAGGAGAGATTTTAGTGTCGGGAGAGGGTCTGTGATGCTGGGAGATTTTGTGACAGTGCATGGTTTACCTGCGTGTGCTGAGTGCTCCCTACAGGTCCCAGGAGGAGGAGGAGATGAGGAGGCAGCGGTCGGCTTTGGGCTGGGTTTTGTGTGTGTGTTTCCTTTAGGGAAAAGATGTTCACATTGCTGATCTCTACATCGTGGCCACCGGGAAGGATCCACAAGTCAACCTGCTTTGTTGCTTGCCGATACGTTTTTTTTGTTGATTTTTCTCCTGTGTGTGTGTGTATTTTTACTCATTTGTATCAGTACCTGTAGGAAAACTTTAGGTCCAAGGACATCCTGCTTTTTCTAGCTTGAAGCAGGCAGTCAGGTGAAGCTGACCATTATCTGCTCTGTGTGAGTGCCCTTTGTCTTTCTCACTCTGTTCTCATAGAAAATAATAGAGGTTGTCATGTCGTCTTTTCATGGATGATGATAACATGTCCATTACAGGCTATATTGGTAGCTGAGAGACAGATACTCTTTCTGGACTCACTTCGCCCTGATGGTTTTTCTGGCCTTGTTCAATGGCCAAGTGCGTTCTTTGGCAAGATCATCTAAAAGCAGCCTCGTTCTCAGGCTTAAAGGTTCAGGAGGGAGCCTCGTTCTTAGGCTACTTCATGATAGGGATGCACCGACACTGGTTCCAGGCCCATACGGTTCAAATTGAATCGTATCCATATCTGTTGTTAACCAATACCATGAACAGATACTTGAAGCATAGAAAATCGGTAAAAGTTTAACAGAAAATGTTTATTTCTCACCCAAATTTAGAATTTTTGGGTCATTTCTATTTATATATATATATATATAAAAAAATCTTATTCACCATTATTTGTAACAAACACACACACAAAAATAAAACCTGACTTCAAATTCATTCCATTTTTTGTGTGGTAGAAGTATCAGCATTGGTACTTGGTATCGGTAAATACTCAGATCCAAGGATCTGTATCGTATCAGTTTGAAAAATGTATTTTTCCATCCCTACTTTATGAATTTATTTGTTAATGGCGAACATTTAATTTTTGTGTTATCTGTATTCTCTACAATGCCAGGAGAGTAGCAGCCTTTACTGACTCCGGATCCTGGATGAAGAAAACAGGAAGAGACTTGAGGTATGTTTTCAATGCAAAAGTTTGAAAGCTCATCAGGTACATAATAATTCAATAAAAAAACTAGCAGGTGCATGTCAGCTTTCTTCATTTAAGGACACATTTTCTTTTTACAGTTCTTTTCCCAGCAGTTCAATGAAAAATTGCTGCGGCATCTTAATGCTGATGGTGAGAATTTTCCTTTTCCTGCCATTACTTCAATATAACATTAAAACATATTAAAGATTTCTTTTACTTTACAGTATACTCTCTGCATCAGCACCTCATCTCCACTATCTTTCACAGAGGTAAGCTTTTCACAGAGGACAACAATGAGATAACCATTTGTAGAATATAACCACAGAATGTTAATGTTGAGAATATTCATCACAATGCAAGTTTACATATATGCTGGTAATCTTCACTTCCATGTAATGTGATAATCATGTTTTCCATTAAAGGCTGACGCTGACAGGTGCCCAATCCGGTCGTTAAGTCAGACTTTACTAGCTGTGTCTGGGGCTAAACTCTGCTGCAGGTCCATGTATCAAATGATCACTGTGGCATTACTGAGAGTTAAAACACTGTCTAAAGTCTAAAGTAATAAAATGATCAGCGTTCTGCTCTACCAGGTGTAACAATTGAGTTTAACATCCAGGCATCCATGAAAACGGAATTTATGACATTTAACAGAGTTAGAAGTTAGCAGGAAGTTAGCCCGTTAGCTTCCATCTAAATACAATATAGCATGTCCTGACAGCGGGGTTTTGGAAACAAATTAAAACGTGCAGCTCTGCTATCACTTCTAATATAAATGAAGACAGAAAACTAAACAGCAGTGACGTTTGTAGGGTTACTGAAGCTTGGCTAGCTGGTATATAATGATGTGCTACGTGACTGCTAGCGACACAGCTATGTTAGCATAACATAAACAAGCTAACTTTTTTTCCACTCGATAAAAGTTAACGTGAGTGTTCTCGGTGATCAGGAACAAATGCAATCGCATGGCAGGATGCTGTAAACGGACCAGTAAATTATGAAATTATATGTAGTTTTTTTTGCTGTTGTCACATTTTTTTCACTGGCAGCATGTAAATGTTTTTTGTTTCGTTTTTTTGCTCGTGCTTTACACAGGCATCTGCACATGGAGCAGAAAAGTACGGAGAACAGTATTTTAACATGTACACAATTGAGATCTGCCTTCAATGTGGAGATCAGTACAAACACTGCCCCGAGGTATACAACACTGTATAATCTTATATTGCTGTCATTACAAACAATCAGTGTTGGGTAAGTTACTTTAAATTAGTAACTTAGTTACATTACTAGTTACTTCTCTAAAAAAGTAACTCAGTTACTTCAAGTTACTCGTTACTTTCAGAGTAACTAGTTACTAGGGAAAGTAACTTTGGTTTTACTCAGAATTCTCTTGTTAATGTGTTGCTTCCGTAACTGGATACCCAGCCAGACTGCCAGTCTTCTAGCTTGCTTACTTGCCACAGGTGCACTGTGCCACCTACCAACAGAAAGGAAAAAATAATGTGCACATTTCCATGAGAGAAATCCCACGCCTGGACCATCGTTGACTGCCGCCATGATTCTAGCCTGCTTTTTACATCCAACACAAAAACTGCAGTCGTGGTGCTTTTGATTGTACTCAGAACTTGGAAATTCTGCATTCTGAATAGGAAGATGTAGGTAACACCAGACTGCAGATGAGCTGCACACAGAGCTGGACTGGGACAAAAAAATCGTCCGGGCATTTTGACTAGAGACCGACCCACCATTATAGGAAAAATCATAAAGCCTTTGACAGTGATGTACACTGTTCTGATGGTATATATGTATCAATCTATCAATTGTTTGTTGTAAGACTCAGATAATTATTTTTTAAAAGCGAGACATTTTAAATGAGAATAATAAAGAAAAGTATTTCTTTGTGCCCCCCTTTCCCTGTTAATGCCCTACCTGGCCCCCTGGCAACACTTTGCTAGATCCGCCCCTGCACAGTTACCAGCTGTCAGCTACTTAGAAAAGGATCCTGGTGTTATTTGTCTCTCAGAAACAGTTCATAACTTCCCTTCACCTCATTCATGTCACCTAAAAGGTAAACCTGTTTCTCCATCACCTGTTCAGCTCTGATGATTCAGTAAGGACATCTCCTGGTTTCATCTCCATGTTTCCCTCTCACCAGATAACCAAACCGACATCATACCAGCAGCTTTACAGCTGTGGCTCCAGCAAACATCAGCTGATACTAGAAATTAATATTAAATAAATTCTAACAACAGCTGATCAAGCTTAAACGTGCTGCTGTTGTTTAACGCGACATCCGCTGGTTTCCTCTTTCTGGCGCAAAGTGGGCGATAAATAAACAAGAGAGAAAAGCCGATCAGCTGATCATTGATCAGTTTCGTGATTGAAGTAGAAACGGGAGAGGAGAGAATGAGAGAAGAAGAGACAGCTGTGCAGCTTCAGCTTTGTGTCTTTTTCATTGTAGCTGAAGTCCGGGACAAACTGTGTTCCTTTTCACCTCAGTACGAAACGCGTAATATTTTCTCTGAATACCAGACGATTCTGTTTTTTAGGGGACGGTTGGAAACTAATAATTAACCGTATGAACCAAATAAAGTCCAACATCAGTAACATAGCACCCACCCAGCTGTATAGAAACTCTGTCATGCTAGCTAGCACGCAGTACGAAAATGTCAGCATACCGAAAATAAACTCCACCTAAACTTGGTTTATATCTGACTCCGATAGACTGCAGCTCATAACTTCTTACCTGAAGTTCAGTTCACCTGACACTCGGACCGGCGGCCGCTTCGGGTCTCTCCTCTTGCCTCCCTTTTCCTTCATCCACCTGCTGGCCTCCACCACTTGCTAATGTTACTGAATCTGTGGAAGCTCCGCGATGCCACCACACGAAGTAACGAGTAACGAGCCTATCTAAATCCCAGTAACGAGTAACGCGTTCCTGGTTTTGGCATAATAACTAGTTACCGTGCTCGTTACCACAATAATAACGTAGTTACTGTAACGCGTTACTTAATAACGCGTTAGTCCCAACACTGCAAACAATGAAAATCTCACTGATGCGTGACATGATGAAAACCATGCTGCTTGGAGCCCTTTCTTCTCTCTGTTTGAATTTTTTTGGTATTACAGGATATGTTGGCACAGCTAAAAGAAGACAATTACTGGCATTTTATTCGGAGGACAGGCGCCCAGGCTACTGCAGCCACATTTGCATGCAACTGAACAACTAATGTGTCTGATAAGATAAGATGGCCTTTATTAGTCCCACAGGTGGGAAATTTGTTTTGTTACAGCAAAAGTGCAAAGTTATGTAGCAGAAAGTAGAAAGTCTGCACTGTTCACATACACACACACACACACACACACAGGTTTTAGTGACAGGGTTCCCCACTTGTGGTTCCCCCACATGTTGGTTTGTGTTCTGATACCCGTTTTCATCTGTGACAGTTTTTGCTAATTCTTGTGTTTTTGGTTATCACCGTTTTCATTGTTTGTTTAATTTCTTTTGCCCTCTGTGGCCTGGCCTCGGTGGAGTTCTCTGTTACTGTGTACTAGCCAAGAAGTCATAATGAGCTGTGTTCATAAATTACATATATGAAATATATCTGGGTTGTAACTAGAGATGGACCGATCCGATATTACGTATCGGTCCGATACTGTCCTAAATTACTGGATCGGATATCGGCGAGAAATAAAAAACGTAATCCGATCCAGTAAATATAAAAAAAGCACTCACAAAACTTGCGACACGGCGTAACTCTGCTCATAACCGTAGCAGTCGGAGCAGTGTGCGTCACGTGATAGAGCGGCTGTGTGTATTTGTAGCCTCGCTACCAAACAAGCATTTCATCTCCGAGGAAGTTATCCCAGAGAGAAGTAAAGCAAGTGTGTAAGTTCATCTCTGAATGTTTGTAAAGCATTCCCATGTTAAGCTTAACAACCGATATATGGAGCGTCTGCCTCTTCTCTCTCTCTCCCTCTCCTGCCACTACTTCATGAAACTCCTTAATGATCAGCTGATCGGCTTTTCCGTCGCGAGTCCGTCTCTCTTCTTTGTTTTTGGCCCACTTTGCACCACAAGAAGGAAAACAGCAGCTGAACAACAGCAGCACGTTTAAGCTTGATAAGCTGTTGTTAGAATTTATTTAATATTACTTTCTACACCAGGATCCTTTTCTACGTAGCTGACGGCTGGTAACTGTGCAGGGGCGGATCTAGCAAAGTTTAGCCAGGGGGGCCGATAGGGCATTAACAGGGAAAAGGGGGCACAAAGACATACTTTTCTTTCTTATTCTCATTTAAAATGTCTTGCTTTTAATAAATAATTATCTGAATCTTACACCCAAAGTTTTAATCTGATGTAAAATGTATAGAAGTCCATTACTGTATATAGTAACTGTTAAGTCTAACCTAACCTAGTAAGCTATAGTACTTTTTCCTTTGGGAAGATACCATCTGTGCAGTCTGCAATTCTGTAGAAGAAAGATGTTGAATCTATTTAATTATTCTTGAAAAATAATTTATTTCTGTGCATTTTTTTCACACTGCATCAAATTAAAGTTGATTATGTCGATTAAGCATCATGAGGTGGAGGGTGGGGGGTGGTTCCCTTTTTTTTTTTTTTGTGGGAGTTTGCAACCCTATTAGTTAGGTTGCTTAATATTTCTGTTAAGTACTCTTTAAAATACCAGAATAGGAAGGATGGTGCAGGTTTAAGTTTATTAGATTGATCAGTATTGGTGAACTATGAAATATTTTGGGTGCAGTGTATTTTTTACATACAGGTATAACAGAATAGCTTTAGTGTTGTTGTTTACTTAAACTTGAGTATGAACTTATACAAAATGCAGCAAGATATTAAAAAAACAGTTTTATTGATTAAAAAACACACTATATCGGATTAATATCGGTATCGGCAGATATCTAAATTTATGATATCGGTATCGGACATAAAAAAGTGGTATCGTGCCCTCTCTAGTTGTAACACATCCTCTCTACCTGTATCTGTTGTTCATGTTCTTGATATCTGTTGTTTGTGTTCAGTATTGTAACAGTAAACCTGTGAAAATTATAAAGTGGTCCTGTGTAATTTTATATAGATATATACAGGGAGTGCAGAATGATTAGGCAAGTTGTATTTTTGAGGAATAATTTTATTATTGAACAACAACCATGTTCTCAATGAACCCAAAAAACTCATTGATATCAAAGCTGAATGTTTTTGGAAGTAGTTTTTAGTTTTAGCTATTTTAGGGGGATATCTGTGTGTGCAGGTGACTATTACTGTGCATAATTATTAGGCAACTTAACAAAAAACAAATATATACCCATTTCAATTATTTATTTTTACCAGTGAAACCAATATAACATCTCCACATTCACAAATATACATTTCTGACATTCAAAAACAAAACAAAAACAAATCAGCAACCAATATAGCCACCTTTCTTTGCAAGGACACTCAAAAGCCTGCCATCCATGGATTCTGTCAGTGTTTTGTTCACCATCAACATTGCGTGCAGCAGCAACCACAGCCTCCCAGACACTGTTCAGAGAGGTGTACTGTTTTCCCTCCTTGTAAATCTCACATTTGATGATGGACCACAGGTTCTCAATGGGGTTCAGATCAGGTGAACAAGGAGGCCATGTCATTAGTTTGTCTTCTTTTATAGCCTTTCTTGCCAGCCACGCTGTGGAGTACTTGGACGCGTGTGATGGAGCATTGTCCTGCATGAAAATCATGTTTTCTTGAAGGATGCAGACTTCTTCCTGTACCACTGCTTGAAGAAGGTGTCTTCCAGAAACTGGCAGCAGGACTGGGAGTTGAGCTTGACTCCATCCTCAACCCGAAAAGGCCCCACAAGCTCATCTTTGATGATACCAGCCCAAACCAGTACTCCACCTCCACCTTGCTGGCGTCTGAGTGGGACTGGAGCTCTCTGCCCTTTACCAATCCAGCCACGGGCCCATCCATCTGGCCCATCAAGACTCACTCTCATTTCATCAGTCCATAAAACCTTAGAAAAATCAGTCTTGAGATATTTCTTGGCCCAGTCTTGACGTTTCAGCTTGTGTGTCTTGTTCAGTGGTGGTCGTCTTTCAGCCTTTCTTACCTTGGCCATGTCTCTGAGTATTGCACACCTTGTGCTTTTGGGCACTCCAGTGATGTTGCAGCTCTGAAATATGGCCAAACTGGTGGCAAGTGGCATCTTGGCAGCTGCACGCTTGACTTTTCTCAGTTCATGGGCAGTTATTTTGCGCCTTGGTTTTTCCACACACTTCTTGCGACCCTGTTGACTATTTTGAATGAAACGCTTGATTGTTTGATGATCACACTTCAGAAGCTTTGCAATTTTAAGACTGCTGCATCCCTCTGCAAGATATCTCACTATTTTTGACTTTTCTGAGCCTGTCAAGTCCTTCTTTTGACCCATTTTGCCAAAGGAAAGGAAGTTGCCTAATAATTATGCACACCTGATATAGGGTGTTGATGTCATTAGACCACGCCCCTTCTCATTACAGAGATGCACATCACCTAATATGCTTAATTGGTAGTAGGCTTTTGAGCCTATACAGCTTGGAGTAAGACAACATGCATGAAGAGGATGATGTGGACAAAATACTCATTTGCCTAATAATTCTGCACTCCCTGTACAAATGAGTGTAGTCAATTCTCAATTAAACAAATGGTTAACCTAAGAATGCCCTTTTTAAAATATTTTCAATCATTAATTTTGCAACATTGTTAATTTTGTGGTAACAAACTGTTTCAAATACTGAGCTTCAGTAAAGATTCAAGCTGCATTTATTTATATTTCCTGTCACCTTAAATCTTCACTCAAAGACAAGTATCTTTGACAGTGAGACAAATATTTTTTAATAATAAACTTTTAATATGTTGACATTACTAAATTTGTCTCAGTGCTAACTTTAAATATACATAAAATCATCACATTCTCTGTAAGATTAAGGTCGACTATTGAACGGCGTATACTTTAAAGTAAAGGGTTTAAACCAAGTTAGTACAAACATTGCTAATGTCATATAACTTTGCCAACATGTGGCCAACAGTAATGATTTAATGTTCTTCGTAGTATTAAACGTTTGCACATAAATAAGTGACATAATATTCAGTACTTGCTTTTAAAAGTTTACTCTTCGGGCGACCCTCTTCAGCCATTTTTTTTGGCAAAATTATCCACTCGTGTAAGATGGCGCCGGTGTGCATGGCTCGCCGTCCACGGCTGTCGGATCCACTTTTGCTCTGCGTGTTTTTATTGTTTTTGTCACTTCTAATGAACCACGCTGACTCTCGATTGACCTACGATCGTGAAACTGTTAAATATTTGACTTGCCACAGAGAATTTGGGAAAGACTAACGTTGATGGACAGGACTTTTTTCCACCTCCACTATTATCTGGAGTACCGCATCACCTGGATTACACCCCTACCCCATCTCATAAGAGGAAGCGCTTTAAACTGGGGCGATCGTGGCTCAAGAGTTGGGAGTTCGCCTTGTAATCGGAAGGTTGCCGGTTCGAGCCCCAGCTTGGACAGTCTTGGTCGTTGCGTCCTTGGGCAAGACACTTCACCCGTTGCCTACTGGTGGTGGTCAGAGGGCCCGGTGGCGCCAGTGTCCGGCAGCCTCGCCTCTGTCAGTGCGCCCCAGGGTGGCTGTGGCTACAACGTAGCTTGCCATCACCAGTGTGTGAATGTGTGTGTGAATGGGTGGCTGTCTGGATATGTAAAGCGCTTTGGGGTCCTTAGGGACTAGAAATACAGGCCATTTACCATTTAAACGTCGGGGAAAACGCAGCGGGCTACTCGTGAAACTAAAATCCTATTTGGCTCTTCATCTGGCAGTAACAGATTAGTTTCCCAATGCATTCTGACTGAATTCAGACCTTTGCACCGGCGTTTTGTCTCCTGTCGCTTCCTGGAACCTATTGGCACCTGGCTGGTACCTGTTGTCGGCTTGGCTGAAGAGATCCTGCGTTCCCGCCTTCTCTTACCTCGTCTTCGTCGCGGTGGAGCGAATCCGCGGAATCTCCGGCATCTTAAACAGGTTCCCTGGATGGCTGTCACCGGTCTGATGGACCCTATTGCTCTTGTTAACGCTAGGTCGCTAGCAAATAAAACGTTCATATTGAAAGATTTCTTCAACTCTCATAATCTGGATTTCCTCTGTGTGACAGAAACCTGGCTAAGTGACGGTGAGTTAAGCTCTTTCTCAGAACTATTAACGCCAAACTGTTCGTATTTTAACTCACCGAGGACGACGGGCCGAGGTGGAGGAGTGGCCACAGTTTATAAATCTACTTTTCACTGTCGCCAGCTCTCACCTGTCACTTTCTCCAGTTTTGAACTGAATATGTTTGAGCTTGGTAGCAGTCATCCTGTTCTTTTTGCGGTGATCTACCGTCCACCAAAACATAACAGGAACTTTGTTAATGACTTCTCTGAGTTCTTGGCTGAAATAATGCCAAAGTATGACAACCCTATGAATATTCATGTGTGTTGTCCTACTAAACCACTGGCAAAGGACTTTTTAAACCTACTTGATGCTTTTAATGTTTTGCAGTCTGTCACTGGTCCTACTCATAAATATGGACACACTCTGGATCTGGTTTTGTCTTATGGTTTACCTGTTTATAATCTTCAAATTTATGATGCCATCTTTTCTGATCATATGCCTGTATTGTTTGAAACTTCTCTTCCCTGTAATATCACTACCTGTAGCCCTCCTACTGCTTCTCGCATGTTTAAACCATCAAGTGCCGTCCAGTTTTCTACCGCCTTTAATAAGGCCTTTAATGTTGACTCAGAGCTCTCAGCCTGTGCCGACACTGAGGAGCTGACTGCAAAATTTCTATCTACTTGTCAAATCATTCTGGATTCTCTGAAGGTCAGGCGGCCTAAATTGAAGTCTGAGCCATGGCTGAACGACATCACTCGGGCTGCTCGAAGAGAGTGCAGAAAAGCAGAACGCAAATGGGGAAAAAGACAAGCTACAAGTGTCTTGTGATATCTTAAGAGATAGCTGGCATAGATATCAGAAAACTGTTAAGAACCAGAAATCCGCCTATTTTGCAGGTGTTATTAAAGACAACTGCCATAAGCCCCATGTCTTATTTAGTATTTTAAGCTCTGTTCTTAACCCTCCCCAATCCAACTGTACAGAAGCTTCTGCTGAAACTTGTGAAGCTTTTTTAAATTTTTTTGTGGAGAAGATTTTATCTATTAGAGCACATATTTTACCCCCTTCTAATGACCCTTCTATTACTTTTATGCCTTTAGCAATTTTTAGCCATTTTGAACCCGAGTCTCTATCTAAACTGAGTAAAATTGTCACCCAAATTAAGTCTGGCTCTCCCAGTGATGTCCTTCCCCCTCGCTTTTTTAAAGAAGTTTGGGGCACTATTGGACCTTATATTCAAAGGCTTATAAACAGCAGCCTGACTTTAGGCCATGTACCTGCAATTTTTAAGCAGGCAGTGGTCCAGCCTCTGCTGAGACGCCCTGGCTTGGATGCCTCTTTGCTCAGTAATTTTAGACCTATTTCAAAGCTTCCTTTTGTCTCTAAAATCTTAGAAAAAGAAGTGTGCTCACAGCTGCAGACTTTTTTACAGAGTCAAAACATTTTCGAGATATTTCAATCTGGTTTTAAAGCACTTCACAGCACAGAGACTGCACTTTTGAGAGTCTTTAATGATATCTTACTAACTGTTGACTCTGGGAAGTCTGTCTTACTTGTGCTTTTGGATCTTACAGCAGCTTTCGACACAGTAGATCACAATATTTTGATTTACCGTCTAGAACATCATGTTGGAATTAGAGGCACTGCCTTGGAGTGGTTTAGGTCATACCTCTCTGATAGAAGTTTTTCCGTTTCACTTGGTGAATTTCATTCATCTTCTGCCCTTCTCCCATGTGGTGTACCTCAAGGATCCATCCTTGGGCCCCTTCTTTTTAGTATTTATTTACTTCCCCTTGGCCATATTATTAAAAAACATAAAGTTTCATTTCATTTTTATGCAGATGATTGTCAAATTTATCTACCGCTGAAACACAATGACCTTAACCCCTTCAGGCCTATTTTAGAATGTCTTAAGGATATCAGAGCATGGCTGGCTCTGAATTTGTGAGGGAGACCTCCTTCCCTTTCTTTCATCACAGCTGTCCTCTGCCAGAAGTTCTGTTGACCCACTGAGAGAGGCTTTATTTACGAAACAACAGGAACACTGAAGCTCGTCTTCAAGCAACTCAAGAAGTCCAGACGCTTTTCTTTCCAAGCTCCTTAGACTACAATGACCTGGATGACTGAGAACCTTCACAGACAATACGTGTACCGCCGTTACGTATTTAAAATACAAAATATGAGTAACTGTATTCCGTAACAGCTACCGTTTAAAAAGGTGGTATTTAGAATACAGTTACTTTGTTGAAATAAATGGATTACATGGCAGTCCTCTGTAATTTTGGTCATTCCACGCCAAGCATTGCGACTGGAAACCCAAACAAAACACGCGAGAAGAGGCTGTAAAAAAACAAAAGCGTCCTGTTGGTGGCGTCAGTCAAACAATGGAGCCGGAGCCAGCACAACAGAGTCAGCGGTGCACGTCGGGCAGGAATGCATTTCGGAGTTGGAAGTTCCAACACCATTTCATATTCAAAGAAGAAAGGGATGGGCGGAATTTAACAGTGCAATGCAAACTCTGCTTGCCAGCAAAGAAGATGCTCTCCGCGTCAAAAGAATCCACCTCCAACCTAACCTAACCTAACAAAACATCTAAAAGTAAGTTATTTTTTTAAAAAAACTAACGTTAGCATACTGCAAATATCTTATTTTAGTTGTGGTAGCTACCTAGACTATGTGCCACTTCAGGCGACTTGTTAATGGACGGAGCAATGTAATTATGCACGGACTGGTGCATTTAGAACATAAATAGAAAGTTTAGTTTGAGGGGGATATTTTAACTTCTTTTCTTGTTGGAGTTTCTGTAATAACATAGCTACTTTTTGGATTATTCATTTATTTATTCGAGATGCACCAAATTGCACAAAAAACGTAACTTTACCTCTGATGTTTTTTTATGGTCGCTGGAAGTGACATTTTGGTTTTTAACTTATTTGTTGTTTGTTGGAGTAGCTAAGACATAAACACTGGAACGGAGTTGAAGTGGAAAAAGAAGTCAGTTTCTTTGTATCCCTCCCCACCATTGTGGTTTGTTTATTTAAATGGAATGTTTTGTTTTTTCCAGAACATAGACTACTGCTTTTCTTTCATTCTATTATGAGTTTGAGTATATTAATTGCTGCATTTGTTCAAGCAGTTAAAACACCACTATTGTAGTTTCCATTGACTGCTTCTCTTACTTTCAACCAACATTATAATTATACTTATTCATGGGCAAATTTTTTTTTTTTAATTCCTCTTGTACCAGATAAGAAGTTGCAATGTGCATTTGCGTACATATAAAAGGCACTGTTTTTGTCCACCAGAGTGGGATGCACTTATCACTTATGTGCACCCCTGTATATAACAGCAGCTTACTATCTCACCTGATTCCTCCTTCCATGACTTGATTGAGCCATGTTTCAATTAAATTAAATACCCACGTTTCATTGGTATTTAATTGAAAAAAG
Source organism: Oreochromis grahami (assembly GCA_029532605.1). Lineage (NCBI taxonomy): Eukaryota > Metazoa > Chordata > Actinopteri > Cichliformes > Cichlidae > Oreochromis > Oreochromis grahami. Next base: position 33,038 of record JAQSNX010005173.1, on the reverse strand, counting down.
ATCTAAATGTATTACTGAAAAATAATTTCAGCCAAAGTATACTGAAACAAACATTTTAGGCATTTAAATACAGTTAAATAATTTCTGCTGTTTACAAATTCAAAGCCACAGACTGCCAAATTGTGAATAGAACTATGGTTTCACTGTTTCACATATCTATGCTGTAATATTTTTATGTATTCAATGAAGTCTCAGAACTGTTAACTTTATTTTAAAACCAACATTGTATTTAAAATTAGAAAAATACTTGCCATACCTGTCATTTTCAAGCAGGTAACTCAAAAAGGTGTTTATGAGTTTTCTTTGACTCTACAAAAGCTACAGGTGTTACCATATTATATGACCATTGGATATAGCAGTATGTATTAACTTCATAATGTTTTTGTGTTGCTTTTTTTTCCAGAATGGCATTAACGAAACTTCTTAACAACCGCCCGGACACTCCATACTTCCGGCCACCCCCACTGCATTTCAGAATTTTGAATTCCTGTGACCAGCAGAAGGTCATCAGCTGGGACTTTAAAGATGAGACCGCTAAAGCTCTTACAACAAAAAGAAACCAAGTCATAGCTATCACTGATGGGGAAAGTGTGACCAAGGTCACAATTTTCGAGGAATTTGCCTCAAAGGTCCAGCAGGCGGGGTCTTTTATAGTGAGAGGCTATGAACTCAGAGGCACAGCGCTCCCTTTCTACATTAAGTAAAACCCAGTTTTACTTAAGGTGTTTCATAATCACAGTATATGAAAAGCATCATTATAACTGATACAGATAGAACAGCTTCAATGCCATATGCAGAATACTTAACAATAACATAATCTAAACAGATGGATGAAAAAATAAAAACCTATCACAATTCACTACACTGACTATTACTGACATTAAATTTACTTTTCAGTTTTCTGCTGTAAAGAAAGGGAAGTCAGGGAAATGACATGTTCCCCTTAAAAAGCTCCAGCTAAAGGAGGTAATAGTGAAATTTAAGTTTTATATTAAAAATAGTTAAACTAATGTGACAAATTTGACAGAATGGTACAGAATGTATGAGGCTGTGGCCTTTTTCCCCTACCCTACCTACCTACTTACTTACTGGACTTGTTATTATTTAATTAATAAATCTTTAATTCTGTCATGTTTGTGATTTCAGGATGGTTATACCTCGGGGTGTCAAATTATCACGTTAATTGCGATTAATTAATTACAATGCTATTTAGCACGTTATGTTTTTTAATCTCGTTAATCTAATTTTTAATCTCTTGACGTCATTGATTTTGTATGAGAGTTGCTATGTTATAAAATCCGTTTTTATGTGCTGGGCTCCTTGTGCTCGACTTGTTGGGGGTGGAGTCACGTCGTGAGGTCAAGGTGAGAAGTGGTGATTAGCTTACAGTGTGGATATGGAGGCGCATCTGAGAGTTGTTGGCCCAATGAACGGGAAATTTGTATTTCATAAACGCCCCGACGGCACCATTGACAAAGGTAAAGTGGTCTGCCTAGAGTGTAAGAAGGAGTTTGCTTAACACCGAAGCAGCTCAAGTTTAGCCTATCAACTCAACGCAAAGCACGCAGCCGCGAGTGCAGCAACAGCTAGCAGTGAAGACGTTAGCAATATAGCAAGCCAGAGCAAAGCTTTTCGCCAAACAAAACTAGAGAATACCCCTCGTATGAGCAAGTCTGAGACCGACAGGCTGACTAATGTTATTGCCAAGTGGATAGCGATGAACTGTAGGCCGATAAATATAGTAGAGGACGAAGGATTGACAGAGGTGTTGCAAATTGCGTCCAATGACCAGTCATACAAGCCGCCGTGCAGGACTACAGTAACGACCAAAATCAGCAAAATGTACGACGGCGAAAAGAAAAACAAACTTGAGATTTTGGCGGAGGATTCTCCCAACTGTGTTGCTATAACCGGAGATCACTGGACCTCAGCTGGCAACCACAGCTATTTTGGGGTGACTGGACACTTTATTGATAGTGAGTGGAACCTCAACTCATTTGCACTGACCGTCATGAGAACAGAAACCAGGCACTTTGCTGATAAATGCGCCGAACAGTTCCTCAAGGTAGCAAATGACTGGGGTATTGAAAACAAGATATCCACCATTGGCACAGACAGCGCAGCAAACATGCTGGCTGCTATGAGAGCACTTCCATATGAGCACATCGCCTGCAATGCTCACATTCTCCAGAGGACCATCACGGTATGTCTCGATAGCAGTGGTTTTGTCGGTGTACTGGCAAAGTGCCGCAAGATTGTTGGTCATTTTAAACAAAGCCCTGCGAGTACCACAGAACTTAACCAACAACAAGTAGCACTCGGAAAGAAGAGCGATCAACTTATACAGGATGTACCCACCAGGTGGAACTCGACTCTCGCAATGGTCTCACGCCTCCTATGTAACCGAGAGGCTGTCCAGGCTACGTTGGACCAACAGAACCACAGGTTGGTCTTGCCAACCGAAGCTGAGTGGGCAAAACTGCAGAGGCTGGAGCTCCTGCTTGAACCATGCAAGTAAGTTCAATAAACACCTTCCCATTTTAATTATATAAACTACTGTTACATGTGTAAAATCAAAATTAATGAACATAACAAGGAACTTTTAAGGACAATTAAATTGGGAATCAGTTACACTTTGATTTAAATGAATCCAGCTAGGTTTATTTAGCAAACCTCTCCACCTCTGCAGGTATGTGACAGAGCTGCTGGGTGGTGAGGCCTACGTCTCTTGCTCTGTAGTGCTGCCTGCTTTTCGCCATCTGTACCGTGTCATGGACATTACTGATGATGATCCTGCCTACGTGGTGAAGTTCAAGAATGCCTTCCAGAAGGATCTGGCAGCACGACGAGCTAATGGCAACGAGATATGGTTCGAGGTGGCCACAGCATTGGATCCACGGTTTAAGGATTTGAAATATCTTCCAAGAGAAAAGAGGGAACAGGTAGGACAATAAGGTTAAGCTGGACTAATGAGTCCAATTCATTATCAAATCAAACTTTTATTTATTATATGGAACACAAAGTTCTTTACAAGATTAAATAAAATAAAATAAAAAGCACTTAGTTTTAATCACAATCATTCATTCATTCATTCATTCAGGTGTGGACCATTCTGGAGAACATGCTCCAGGCAGCAGAGCCCAGAAGAGCAGATAGTCTCCAGCCCTCCACAGAGGATGATGGACCAGCTCAGAAGAAGAGGAGGAGCGAACTCCTTCTGGGGTCTGACTCTGACTCAGAAGATGGAATTGAGTCTGGAGAGCTGCAGCGCTACAGAGCAGAACCCAGCATCAGTATTGATGACTGTCCCCTGCAGTGGTGGTATACTCACTCAGGAGTCTATGAAAAGCTGTCAGTCCTAGCACAAAAGTACCTGGCCTCCCCAGCTACCTCTGTACCCTGTGAGAGACTCTTTAGCCTTGCAGGCCACACAGTGCAAAAGAAAAGGGCAGCCTTGCTTCCAGAAAATGTTACCAGGCTGGTGTGTCTTAGCGACTGGCTGAGGAAGAAGAAATGAGACACATGTGGTCAGCATAGCTGCTGTGTCATTTGTAGCCTACTAGAATAGATTGCTTGATGTTCAGCACTTTTTTTTGTGATGGAAGAATACTTTGATGTGCTAACTTGCAGCACTGCAATGTCAGTTTTATTTTTCATTATCTGAAGCAGAGGAATTTCAGTGCTGTATTGCTCAGAAAAGAGCAACTCTGATGTGCTAACTTGCAGCACTTAATTTATTTGATTTTATTTGTATTTATTTTTCCACTTATTTTACAAAAGAATACAACAGTATGTAAATGGTTGCATCTGTTTAACGTTTGTTAAACAATAAATGACTTTATAAAGTCACTTTCTTTGTTATATATCAGTCTTTTGGTCTGCCACAATAAGTTGAGGGCTTTCCTCAGCTATTTTTAGGTGAGATTAAAAAAGAGATTAATTAGATCAATTAATTAAAAATCATAATTAATTAATCTATTTTTTTTTAATCTCTTGACAGCACTAGTTATACCATGACAGTCTGCCTCTGGCGGGAGGCAGACGTTTACAACTTGAACGTGGGACACCACATCAGCCTCTCCCACATGAAGTGGAGCCGGTCCTCGTATGGCTTACAGCTGCACAGCACTTACAAGGATTGAGGTACGAAGAAGCTAAACAAACAAATGTTAAGAAATAGGTTTTCAGATTTGACATAATATTATATATCATCATTGTTGTGGCCACAACAGAAATGCCAAACCAGCTGGAGGTTTTGCTGGAGAATGGACAAAACCTGTACATTGACAGTGAGCTGTGGAGTCCCTTTGATAAGGAACTAGAGGAGGCAATGGTCAAAGTTAATGTTAAAATAAAGGGGAAGCAAATTGTACAGATTCAAAAAAATCAGTGTGAATAATTTGAACAAAATGTACGGTTCCTTTGTTCAGTTTCTTCGAAAATATGACAGATTGTATTTTATAAATTAACAAGAATGACGTTTTTGTTTTATCAGTATTCATAATTTTTAATGACATTTTGTTAGGTTCTGTACCATAGTTAACAGTTATTGTTATTTTCCAATGGTAAGTATTTATATTTTAAAAATTCTAATAATCTTACATTTGTGTTTGTTTTTAATTTTAGAACACTGGAAGACTAGAAATGTTTTTCTTATAAAAAGAAGAATAACAGAACAGATCAAGGCTTAATGTTTTATTTTGTAGATAATAAACAATATTTTATTTGTACCTTTTGAAAAAGCCAACAAATTCCTTTCATTATTCATTTTAACATTTCTGTTCTTTTAATTTTTAATTCAAATGATTGTGGAAGGGCAAAATGATGAACTCGAGATTTCTGGGTGGATATGATATCAATTAGAATAGAAAAGAATAAAATAATTCTTTAATTGTCCCAGAAAGGGGATATTTGGTTGTTTCAGCAGCACAAAACAAAAACACACACACATATACAAACAGAACAGGACACAGAACAGAAACATGATTTTTACATATTTACATCATGGACAATAGTTACCAAAGCAGAGTACAGTACAGTTGTTAAAATTAGAGTACAGATCGTGTGCAAACAGTGCAGGACACTGAAAAAATGTTTAAATAGTTAGGAATATTTAGCCCCCCGGGGCAGGAAGAGGTGATGAGCTGCATGCCTCCTTGGTGTTAACATACAACAAGTCCAACATTTTATTGTCTCTGGTGTGGCAGGTGACATTCTGGGTGAAGGTGAGGAGTAGTGATGGGATTTTCAGCTCTTTTTAGAGAACCAGCTTGGCTCACTAAAAAGAGCCAGCTATTTCAGCTCCCAACCGGCTCTTCGGGTTGTTTTGTTGCTTTAATTAATTTATTAATAACAATAATATAAAATTATGCACAAAAGGAATTACTAATGTAAAAAAAATCTTTTTATTCATTTATATATGTTTATTTATAAATATATGCGGTAGCCCCTAGCGACAAATCACGTACAAACTCCAAAAAGCACGTACACATTTCATAGGACATCTAAACTCCAAAACACATTTCTAGCATTAACTGAGCTACCAAAACAGAGCTACCTGGATCACGTAAGTTACACAAATTGAAAGCATATATGTATTGTTTGTGTATTTATACATACGCACTCATATATATTCAAATAATTTTAAAAGTTAATTTACCTGTTACTAGTGGTGGGCGGATCGATCCAAATATTGATAGTATCGATCCCAAGTCGGGATCGGTATGGGATCGATACTAGCCTGGTTAGATCAATTCTTTACTTTGAGTTCTGCTTGTTTGCTACGCTGTGCTTTCGGCAAAAACGAAACAGCCAGGTCGCTGGACTCGCCGCTCCTGTGACAGCGGAGAGCAGGCACACTTTGCTCCACCCCCCCCTTATGTTTCGGTGTTGCGCTGACACATCACGTGACTTAGACACTTTGGGGGTTATTAAGTTGTTTACATATAATTATATTTTTACCAATTGTTTTTGTTGTTAAGAATTTTAATTGTAATTTGTGTATTATAGTTTATCAACAGTAATGGTTTTAATTTGCTTACTGGTTTGCGTGCACTTAAGATTAAAAAAAAAAAAAAAGGGATCGCCACCACGGCAGACCCGGTGGCATTTTCATGCTTCGCGCATCATTTATTCTTACAATAATCACACGGTTGCTGTAATAGTACATTCAACGGCTGCAGCTCTCCTGCTGGCAGCCATACACATCACCACCACCAAACCTGCAGCGGCATCGCAGAACACGCCCTGCCACATACCCCCATCGCCCGTTTCACCCCACCCCGCAAGCAGGCGAGGGAATTGGCCCGGACCATCGGCGCCCCATGCCCCGGCCCAGCGACGGGGAAGTGTCCACTCTGGCGGTCGCCCGCGGCTCCAGTGGAAGCCCGGGAGCTGGCCTGATGGCCACCCACATGGCAAGCAGAGGCGGCGGAGCAGGAGTGGAAGTGAGCCGGGGCTCAGAGGCAGCTGGGCAGATGGCCGAAGCGGACAGCATGCCGCCCTCAGGCAGGACCCCCGCGCACCTCGACCGCCATCTCCAGCTTGGCAGGTCCCGCTGGCGCGCCAGCCTCCGGCTCACCCCGAGCCCCGCGCTGTCCACCCTTACAGTGATCACCCGGTTGCTGTAACAGTAGCCTACATTCAACGACTGCAGCCCTCCTGCTGCCAGCTGTACACATCAACACCAAAAACAACAACAGCACAAGCAGCTCACAGGTTTTAAGCCGGTGAGGCATGATTGTAGATGCAGTGAAGGTGAGTCCATCTCACCTGCAGCAGCATCGCACACCACAGCAGCCACAATAATAATTTTTATATTTAATTATAAATTAATTATTTCTCCTAATTATGTCCCTGATTTTAAGTAATTAATAATACAAAAGGAAAAATCACAAAAAACACTTAAGGTCATGAAAATTAATTGCGATTTAGCAATTCAATGAGGCATCCACCTTATTTATTGAAAAGTATCGGTATCGGTATTAGTATCGGCGATACTGGCCCATATTTACTTGGTATCGGATCGATACCAAAATATGTAGTATCGCACACCACTACCTGTCACTACCACACACCAAATCCGGTTGTTGGAACTTCCTGGCTTGTGTAGCCACTAGGTAACAAACACTCAATACTGCACTTAGCATCCTGGAGCACTTCTGCTGTCTGTTGTATGTGTTTTGGAGTTTGAAGTGTACAAACCCCAAAGCACGTAGAGTTGGTATGTGCTCCGCAGTTTGTACATGCTGTGGAGTTTTTACTTGTTTTGGAATTTTTATGTGCTTCGGGGTTTGTACATGCTATGGAGCACGTGTTTTGTTTCTAGGGGTCACCGTAAATAAACTTTTATTTATTCACTCCACATAAAATATCATAAATAAATCATATAATACAAAAACCAACTATTTAAATTTTCAGCTTTTTCCTTTTAAGCAAATTTAAAGTGAAATAGCACAAAACACTGCAAACCACAAAACAATTAAATATAAATTAAAATATGAAAACAAAAAGAAAATGCACATTCTCTGTCACATGGGCCTGCATGGATAAACTTTCTGAATCCTTTATCATTACTATACCTTTCTAATGTGACGTTGTTGTCCCTGGCTCTCTTTCTCCGTCTTTTCCTCCCGCTCTGTTCCTGTGCTACTGCGAGTGTAACCGCCGCCCCTTCCCCCCTCTTCCCAGCACAAGTCACAAGGCTCGCTTGCGGAGTGAAGCGGGAAAAAAGTGCGAGAGAGAGGGTGAGGGAAAAGGGGGGAAAAAAACCCCTACGGCTCGGGTCGTTCACTCCAAAGATCCAAGATTCTAAGTTTTGTTCGTGACTGACACATCACTAGTCAGGAGCACACGCTGGGCTCTCCAAATCACAGACAAACAGTATCCCACTATTTATAATGAGTAACTGCTCCTGAAACTTTGGAGGTTTACTTAAGGCAAAATTGTCCGTCGTTTGTTAAAATAATCTCGTTTGATACCACATGAGAACAATAAATATATAATTTTCTGTTGCAACCCTCAAACTGAATGGTAATGTAACGACACTCCTTTTTCACGTTTTCACAAAACTAAAACATCACTACTTCCATGTGTAATTGTCTGTAATGGAGTGGGAGTAAACTGGATCTGTACTCAGCAAATGCTCGTGATTAGGGATGGGTACCGGTTCTCACAAAACCAGACTGAAAAGCAGCGCACATTCCGGTGCTTTTTTTCCTGAGATATCATACACTTTGGATCCTAGACAATCATTTTACCCTTGCAAGGATAGTAGATGGGCCCAGGTAGTACATTCTTTTAGAGCAGAGCTACCTATTAAAAATCCCAAGGTGAAGCGGTCAAAAGTCTGGCTGTACTTCACAGCAAAAGATGCAAACTCATCAGCCTGCAACAAGTGCTTTAAGGTGATACTGTGCAAAGGAGGTAACACCTCGAATCTGACGACAAACATGCGACGCATAGTGTTCTTTTAAAAGCCGAGAAATGCACAGAGTTAGCAACATGCCCCAAAAACCCCAGGAGGAGAGTCCTGGCCCCTAGCCCTGCCAGTGTAGCAAAAATGATGAAGCGTGATGATGACAGCAGCCACCGTTTTTCTCTGGGCGAGTAGCTTAATGTTGTTCTTGTGTAATTTACGTTGAGTACGCTAACCACGTTATTAAATGAGTGCATGTAAGGTGAACTAGCAAACACCATCGTAGTTACATGCGGCTGTCTTCTTGTTTGATGGCAGATGCTCCCTTCACCCTGGCCAAAAAGTCTAAAATGACCAAAGAAAAAGTGGAAAACTGCTAAACATGAGAGGTTTTTGGACAACGTTTGTGTCTTTTTCCATTGTTTAAGCACTGCTTCCAGCCAAGAGTGATACCATATATGCCCTATAGCTGCAGAAAAGGCTAACATTGTTATCTTTTTACAAAAAAACTGTGAAACATGAGAGGTTGTTGGACAAAGTTTGTGTTCTCCATTGTTTAAGCACTGGTTCGAGCACCGTTTAAGCACTGGCACTATTTCAAAAATATCGGTTTGGCACCGGTATCGGCTAAAACCTAAACGATACCCATTCCTACTCGTGATGCAGGGGGAACCAATTTTGTTGGTCATACCTACCTTGGCACAACACTGATCCTGCCACAATTTGTTCCCCCAGTTCAACTCACGGACAAACAGAGGCATATTTTGAAAAATGTATTGTTGAATATTCTTACACAGTAACAAAAAAAAAAAAACTATACGTAAAATAATTACGCCATGAAGATGGTTTGTTTTTCTGTTATTTAAAAGAAGTAGTGGTTTATTTTATTGCAACCTGCAGGCAGTTACCTTTTATACGTTTAATTGCTTACAAAAGGTTTGAGGTGTGAAATAGAAACTGCACTGGAGTTTGAAATCAAAATATGCATGTGTCAGAAGCCATAGACGACCTGAATAGAAGTGACGGGATTTTCGGCTCCAACCCGGCTCTTCAGGTTGTTTTGTTGCTTTAATTAATTTATTATTACAATAATATAAAATTATGCACAAAAGGAATTACTAATGTAAAAACAAAGTGGTTTTATTTATTTATGTTTACATGTAAATATATGGTGTGGCCCCTAGAGACAAAACACGTACAAACTCCAAAAATAATTTTCTAGGGTTAACTGAACTTCCAATACAGAGCTACCTAGATCACTTAAGTTACACAATTGAAAGCATATGTGTATTGTTTGTGTATTTATACACAAGCACTCATATGTAGTCAAATAATTTAAAAAAAAAAAAAGTTCATTGACCTGTTACTACCACACACCAAATCCGGTCGTTGGTACAAAAGCTCAACACTGCACCTAGCATCCTGGAAAACTTCTGTTTTCTTTTGTACATTTTTTGGAGTTTGTACGTGCTGCTTTGTCTCTAGGGGCCACCGTAAATATACTTTTATTTATTCACTCCACATAAAATTTAATAAATAAATCATATAATACAAAAACCAACTAGTCACAGTTCAACTTTTAACTATTTCAATTTTCAGCTTTTTTCTTTAAAACAAATTTAAAATGAAACCACCTGTATCTATGATAGGCCGGATAAATATCCTAAAAATGACAATTTTACCAAAATTTTTATATTACTTCCAAACACTTCCGTTGCCTCTACCAACTTCTTTTTTCAACAGTTTAAACAAACTATTTAACCAATTTATTCGGAATAAGAAGAAGACAAGGCTCGGTCTCCAAGTCCCCAATCTGCCCAACTAACATCAGCCACCCATTATTTCTGCCTAACAACACCTCCAGCCTGGGTTGACATTGAGCAAAAAATCTGTTCCAGATCTTCCTTTACACACTTTTCTATATTCTTCAGACACTAAGAAATTAAGAAAAAATACAAGGAACCCTTTCTTGAAAAATACAATTATAATTTGGCATGCAGCTCATAAATATGTGGGGGATCCTCCATCGCTTCTGCAATTTACCCCTATTTGGGGAAATGAAAAGTTCACGCCTGGTAAAAGTGATGGAGGATTTAAAATATGGAAAAATAAAGGCATTCAAAAAATTAAAGACCTATATGCAGACGACATGCTGCTCACATTTGATCAGTTATGTAAAAAATATTTAATACCCCCAAAGCACTTTTTTAAATATTTACAATTGAAAAACTATTTGTCATCAAAACTGCAAAGGATTGCTGAACTTCCAACAAAAATAGAGGAGGCATGCATTAAGAATACAAGAGGGAAAGGGTTTCTTTCTATATATTATAATTTACTGATGCTTTCCTCCAAAGACTCAGCAGCAGATAAACTGGATGCTTGGAGAAGGGAGATCCAAGAGGACATAGATGAAAATGACTGGAACCAGGCTTGCTTGAAAGCACAAAAATAATAAACTTTATTTATAAAGCACACTAAAAAACCAAGGTGCTTGACAAAAAATAAAATAGGAAAAAGGAGATGGGAGGGAAAAGAGAAAGGACCTGGCACGTATCAATTATAAAACCTTGACAATCATAATATATAAAAGTAGTTCACAAGCATAACGGATAACAAATGAACCAACCCACACCAAATGTTAACTAGGTGGAAAAGCAAGATTAAATAAATAAGTCTTCAGCCGTGATTTAATCAGTGGCATAGAGTCAGACGCCCGGATAGCAACAGGAAGCTTGTTCCATAAGACTGGGGCAGCTACAGCAAACACACGGTCGCCGCGAGATTTCAGCCGAGAACGAGGTTGCTCCAGAATAAGTTGGGTAGCACCTGAGTGAAGTTGGCCCCCCCACCTTCTTCAAATCCAACAAAAGTGGTATCAAACGTTTGTGCTACGTTTGTGCTGGTTTGTGCTGCAAAAATTTTCGTTTATGCTGCTATCATTTTAAAGATATTAATAAAAATTTCTAGAGGTCATCAGAGGTCAGCCAGCCCCCACATTAATGGAATCAAACAAAATGGGTGTCAATCAACTGTGCTACGTTTGTGCTGGTTTGTGCTGCTAAAATTGTTTGTGCCGCTTCTGTTTTAAAGATATTAATGAAAATGTAAAGGTCAAAAGGTCAACCAGCCCCCCCACATTACCCAAATCAAACAAATTTGATGTCAAACGTTTCTGCTACGTTTGTGCTGGTTTGTGCTGCAAAGATTTTCGTTTGTGCTGCTATCATTTTAAAGATATTAATAAAAAATTCTATAGGTCATCAGAGGTCAACCAGCCCCCCCACATTACCCAAACCAAAGAAAAATGATGTCAAACATTTGAGCTACGTTTGTGCTGGTTTGTGCTGCAAAAATCTTTGTTAGTGCTGCTATCATTTCAAAAATACTAATAAAATAATGTCCTGATGCGTGCTCAATCATCTAGGGAAGTAAATTCCAAAAGGTTGATTCTGTTCATCCGAACATTTTCAGTGGAAGAAACGTTTTGTCACTCATCCAGGTGACTTCTTCAGTCTCAGCTGACTGCAGGTTTTTCCCAACCTTATAAACAGTACATTTGCACAGTGAAGGAAACTAGCACCACTGATGAACAATGGACTGGGGGGTTAATTCCATGATTGTTAGTATGCAAATTCTTATGACCATTGATCAACGACTACTAATCAAAGACACAGATTCTCGAATGGCCATGAGTACCATTCACAGAGAGTTGGGGAATGGCTGCAATCACAGCATTGTAAGATGGTGACAGATGTACCCTTGGGCCCCCCTTCTCGATTCAGAGATGGTCAGCAGCCTGACAGCCTGATGGACGAAGCTGTCTCTCAGTCTGCGGGTTCTGGCCCGGAGGCTCTTCAGTATCCTTCCTGATGGCAGCAAATTGAAGAAGCTGTTGAAGGGATGAGTGGAGTCACCTGTAATGGAGAGGACCTTCCAGATGAGGCAGGCGCAGTAGATCTCCTGGGTAGTGAGGCAAGAGAGGTCCCCACAATCCTCTCCGCTGCTCTCACTACCCGTTGTCATTTTTTTCCTGCAGGACCCAGTGCAGGAGTCATACCACACAGTGATGCAGCTGGTGAGGATACTCTCAATGGTGCCTCTGTAGAAGGTGCTCATATATATATTGCTAATATATATTGTAATATATCTATATCACTAAAGCACTTCTGGATGGATGCAAACTGCATTTCGTTGCCCTGTACCTGTGACATGTGCAATGACAATAAAGTTGAATTCTATTCTATTCATAATGGGGGTTGAATCTCTTGCGCTTCTCAGTTTGCAGAAGAAGTAGAGTCACTGTTGGTCTTCTCCACATTCAGGGACAGGTTGTTGTAGCTGCACCACTCTGCCAGATGGTTAACTTCACCCCTGTAGTAGATCTCATTATTGTTGCTGATGTGACCTACCACAGTTGTTTCGTCTGCAACTTGATGAAAAGGTTGGAGCTGTGTGATGGTGTGCAGTCGTGGGTCAGCAGAGTGAAGAGAAGGCGGCTCAACACACATCCTTGAGGAGCCCCCATATTCAGTGTTATTGGGCTCGAGGTGTTGCTGCGGACCCGTACTGTCTGCTGTCTTCATGTCAAGAAATCTAGCAGCCAGTTACAGTGGCTATTTGGCCCCCTTGAACTTTTCCACATTTTGTCACATTACAGCCACAAACATGAATCAATTTTATTGTAATTCCAAGTGAAAGACCAATACAAAGTGGTGTACACGTGAGAAGTGGAACGAAAATCATACATGATTCCAAACATTTTTTACAAATAAATAACTGAAAAGTGGGGTGTGCGTAATTATTCAGCCCCTGAGTCAATACTTTCTAGAACGACCTTTTGCTGCAATTACAGCTGCCAGTCTTTTAGGGTATGTCTCTACCAGCTTTGCACATCTACAGACTGAAATCCTTGCTCATTCGTCTTTGCAAAACAGCTCCAGCTCAGTCAGATTAGATGGACAGCGTTTGAGAACAGCAGTTTTCAGATCTTGCCACAGATTCTCGATTGGATTTAGATCTGGACTTTGACTGGGCCATTCTAACACATGGATATGTTTTGTTTTAAACCGTTCCATTGTTGCCCTGGCTTTATGTTTAGGGTCGTTGTCCTGCTGGAAGGTGAACCTCCGCCCCAGTCTCAAGTCTTTTGCAGACTCCAAGAGGTTTTCTTCCAAGATTGCCCTGTATTTGGCTCCATCCATCCTCCCATCAACTCTGACCAGCTTCCCTGTCCCTGCTGAAGAGAAGCACCCCAGAGCATGATGCTGCCACCACCATATGTGACAGTGGGGATGGTGTGTTCAGAGTGATGTGCAGTGTTAGTTTTCCGCCACACATAGCGTTTTGCATTTTGGCCAAAAAGTTCCATTTTGGTCTCATCTGACCAGAGCACCTTCTTCCACATGTTTGCTGTGTCCCCCACATGGCTTGTGGCAAACTGCAAACAGGACTTCTTATGGTTTTCTTTTAACAATGGCTTTCTTCTTGCCACTCTTCCATAAAGGCCAACTTTGTCCAGAGTCACCATGGGCCTCTTGGCTGCATTTCTGATCAGCGCTCTCCTTGTTCGGCCTGTGAGTTTAGGTGGACGGCCTTGTCTTGGTAGGTTTACAGTTGTGCCATACTTCTTCCATTTCTGAATGATCGCTTGAACAGTGCTCCGTGGGATTTTCAAGGCTTGGGAAATCTTTTTGTATCCTAAGCCTGCTTTAAATTTCTCAATAACTTTATCTCTGACCTGTCTGGTGTGTTCTTTGGACTTCATGGTGTTGTTGCTCCCAATATTCTCTTAGACAACCTCTGAGGCCGTCACAGAGCAGCTGTATTAGTATTGACATTATATTACACACAGGTGCACTCTATTTAGTCATTAGCACTCATCAGGCAATGTCTATGGGCAACTGACTGCACTCAGAACAAAGGGGGCTGAACAATTACGCACATAATAATTCTCTTCACTCTGCTGATCCATGACAAGAGATTCAACCCCCATAATGAGCACCTTCTACAGAGGCACCATTGAGAGTATCCTCACCAACTGCATCACATCTTTCGCCATCTTACAATGCTGTGATTGCAGCCATTCCCCAACTCTCTGTGAATGGTACTCATGGCCATTCGAGAATCTGTGTCTTTGATTAGTAGTCGTTGATCAATGGTCATAAGAATTTGCATACTAACAATCATGGAATTAACCCCCAGTCCATTGTTCATCAGTGGTGCTAGTTTCCTTCACTGTGCAAATGTACTGTTTATAAGGTTGGGGAAACCTGCAGTCAGCTGAGACTGAAGAAGTCACCTGGATGAGTGACAAAACGTTTCTTCCACTGAAAATGTTCGGATGAACAGAATCAACCTTTTGGAATTTACTTCCCTAGATGATTGAGCACGCATCAGGACATTATTTTATTAGTATTTTTGAAATGATAGCAGCACTAACAAAGATTTTTGCAGCACAAACCAGCACAAACGTAGCACAAATGTTTGACATCATTTTTCTTTGGTTTGGGTAATGTGGGGGGCTGGTTGACCTCTGATGACCTATAGATTTTTTTATTAATATCTTTAAAATGATAGCAGCACAAACGAAAATCTTTGCAGCACAAACCAGCACAAACGTAGCACAAACGTTTGACATCAAATTTGTTTGATTTGGGTAATGTGGGGGGCTGGTTGACCTTTTGACCTTTACATTTTCATTAATATCTTTAAAACAGAAGCAGCACAAACAATAATTTTAGCAGCACAAACCAGCACAAACGTAGCACAGTTGATTGACACCAGTTTTGTTTGAGTCCATTAATGTGGGGGGGCTGGTTGACCTCTGATGACCTCTAGAAATTTTCTTGAATATCTTTAAAATGATAGCAGCACAAACAAAAATTTTTGCAGCACAAACCAGCACAAACATAGCACAAACGTTTGATACCACTTTTGTTGGATTTGAAGAAGGTGGGGGGGCTGGTTGACCTTTTGACCTTTACATTTTCATTAATATCTTTAAAACAGAAGCGGCACAAACAATAATTTTAGCAGCACAAACCAGCACAAACGTAGCACAAACGTTTGATACCACTTTTGTTGGATTTGAAGAAGGTGGGGGGGGCAACTTCACTCAGGTGTTGGGTAGCAGGTCTAAGTGCCCGGACAGGAGTGTGTAACCTAAGAAGCTCATTGAGGTAGCTCGGTGCCAAATTATTAATAATTTTGTAAGTGAAAAGTAGTATTTTAAATTGAATACGGTATTTAACTGGCAGCCAGTGCAAACCAGCAAGAACAGGAGTGATGGAAGAAAACTTCCTGCTACCTGTCAAAAGGTGTGCCGCCGCATTCTGGACAGTCTGCAATCTAACGAGAAGGGAGGAGGAAAGGCCAATATAAAGAGAGTTGCAGTAGTCCAACCTGGAAGTCACGAATGCGTGAATAAGTTTTTCCAGGTCATTGTGCGGAACATAGAGCTTAGCCTTAGAAATGAGGCGCAGCTGATTAAAACTAGACCTCACAACAGCAGACACTTGCTTGTCAAAAACAAACAATAAGCACACATGAGAACCTATATAACACCTGTCAAACTTCATCATATGTCCAATGATATTCCGGACATCTGTACTAAATGTTTTAGTTGAAAAAGGAACTCTTCTTCATTGTCTATGGGAATGTCCTAAAATCCAGGAATTTTGGAAAGATGTTGTCAAATATCTGTCCAAAGTGTTTAAGGTAAAAAACCCTTTAAAAGGAAAACTCTGTGTACTTGGAATATACCCAAGGAATTTAAGCAATCGAAAAAAAAACTAAATTACTGGACTATGGACTACTTCAAAAGAAGAAGAAAAAAAAAGAAGACCGATTGCGCTATGTTGGAAGAGTATGGATGCTCCCTCCATGGGACTCTGGAAGAAGGAAATTGCAGTCTCTCTAGGCCTGGAAAGACCAACATATATTGCCAAGGGCAAACAATGGGACTTTGTGAATATGTGGAAGCCATATATGGATATTTTAGGGAGTGGAGGTGAAGGACATTTATGGAAAAAGAAGGAAAATAAGAAGGGAAGGAGGGGAAAATCTTGTCTTTCTCATTGTGTTTTTGTATTACTGTGAGGACTATGCTCATTTCTACATTTGAATGTGCAGGTTTGATGTATGGCTGGGTGTGTGAATGTGAGGGTGTTCAATATTTGTTTGTATTGTGCTATAAAAAAAATTTCAATAAAAATATGTGGGAAAAAAATATGCATGTGTGTGGTTTGAGGATGTGTTTGTGTGTGTGGTGGGGGCTGTTGAATTCTGATACAGTAATATGGACTTATACTAGACACTTATACTAGACAACATATTTTAATTTGTATATTGTAATATGTTGGTAGTTATTATGGCCTCTGTGTACTTTTTTCTTAACGATTACAAGGTGCAGAAAATTATTTTTATTCTGTAGTATTTGCTCCTGTGGAGTACATGATTATCATCATTTTTGAGTAATTTGCTTTCTGATTTCTCTGTTTCTTTTAACATGTTTTCTATCTCTCTACACACATATGCATGTTTTTATATTGTATATCTTTTGTATATAAATGATAAACTTTCATCTAAAGACAAAAATTAAAGGACTTAAATGACACTTTCCTCATGTCACCACTGATCAGCTCTGTGGACCCTCAGTTTACCTGTACACATCCATCTCACCTGTCAGCTATTTAACACCTGCTGATGCTTCAGAAAGCACGTCCACGTGTCCTGGTGATAGTCTCCTGTTTATTGCAGCTGCTTTTCAATATAATGTAATGTCGACACAAAATTGTGCACAAAATAAATAAATGCAGTTTGTTTCCTCAGAGCAGAGATGCTGTTTCCCTCAGAGTGACTGAACTGGGTTAATAATGACAAACAGAGTTTAAAAGGAGGCAAGATGGACAGAGAGAAACTACACAGCACTTTATCAGTGGCTGATATCCAGTCACCAGCTTTAGCAAACACCAGACTTAATACGTAGGTCAACGTCGGGTGACGTTTACCTCACTGTTTTAATTGTTTCTTAGAAAATCATTTTGGCTCAGATTAAAGTCAAGTTTTATAACTGTACAATTTTACTTAAGTTCAGTGTCTTACTGCAGAATACGTGCTAGACTGAACCATTCGTTTTTCTTTATTATCTGCTGTTCATATGTACGGGATTTTTTTAACCATGAATTTTGAAACAAAACTAACATGAAAAATTGTTTTTTTTACATGGAGAAAAGAGAAAGCACAATCCACCAGGAGGAGAAGCATCTGAACCAGCATGCTGTTTGTGGAAACTGAAAGACTCCAGCCTGTCTAGAAATAATTACGTTATCTGTTTTTTAATATTTATTCAACTGTATTTGGGGTTTAGTAAATTAAGAAAAAATTCAGTGTACCGTATTTTCGGCACTATAAGACACACTTAAAATCCTTTTAATTTTCTCAAAAAAAAAATTATGAATTTTGGTTGAATTCTCACTGACTACAAACCGATTTTATGTGATTTTATGTGTCAAAAATCTGCCTAAAACTGTTTTAGTACAACTTTGGTAAGCTACGAAGCTGAGCATTACAGCTACCGTAGTCACGAGCTTCGCAGAGTAATCTGGGTCCAAAACGCTGGCCTTTAAGGTCCCAAAGTCATACAAACGCTGCGGCATCGCTGACAGTTAAAAACTGTCTAATTTATTTTATCTGTAATAAAATGATCAGCATTGCTGCTTTACGGTGTAACAATTAAGTTTAACATCCAGCCATCAAAGAAACAGAATTTATTCAATTTAATGGAGTTAGAAGTTAGCAGGAAGTTAGCTCGCTAGTTTCCACCTAAAACATGATACAGCATGTTCTGACTGAGAGATTTCTAAAAAAAAAAAAAAAAAAGTACATCTCATTTATCACTTCCAAAATGATTGAAGACAGAAAACTAATCAGCAGTGACATTTGTAGGGTTACGGAAGTTGAACTAGCTGGTATATGATGATTTGCTACATGATCACTAGTGGCACAACTATGTTAGCATAACATAAACACAGTGAAGCTGGAGAATGAATGCTAACTTTTTTTCAGGAGAATTACGGAGATAATCCATCCACAATACAAGTTTAGTCATTAATATAGTGCAACCACACGGGAATAGAGCAGTAGCAAGAGAATTCAGCATCAATGAATCAATGGTACGGAAGTGGAGGAAGCAAGAAGAATGAGTTGAGTAAAGTTTGACTTATTGACTGTTTTGTTTCACTTAATGAGCCTTATTATTTGGTGCACCTTATGGTCCGAAAAATACGGAAACATCTGATTTGTGTGGGTTTTTCGTTTTTTGGGGGGGTTAAGCAGATGTCTCATTCATGTCACATGTAACTGTAAAATGCTTGTTAGAAACTATGAAACACATCGTGCAGACTTCTGGATGTTAGAAGACAACTAATAATGCTCATGAATAAGACTAAAGGCAGGAAAGTCTCCTTTATAACTAAACATGTTAACAGCACTTCCAGATTTGTATCATAGTTTTAATATAGCACATGTATTTCAGTAAGAGCTCATATATTTCAGTATCATGATTTACATTTCTTATCAGTTTGTCCTTGTAAAGTCCACAACAAGCATGACACAGGAAATAAACACCCGATAGATATTATCTCAGTAAATGAAGTTGGTGTTCAGCCTCTGAGAGGTGACAGTCAGCGGGGGTTATGCAAGTTGTGTGTGTTAACTGAACAAGAGCTTGACCTCTTGCAAGGCAAGCGGGTCTGTCACACCCTTTACTGAGATACTGGGCTGGGCAGATGTCTCCAAAATCATCATAGATTTTGGCAAAATAGGCTCTATCTTGGCAAACTGACCCAGATATCTGAAGATGAAACCACAAATATCCAAAGTGTATTTGGTGACACACAAACAGGGCTTTTCATAATGTATAGTTTAGTTTAGTTAAATTCCACATGTCCGTTGTTGTGTTGGGAAAATGCTCACCGAAAGCATAACCACATGAAAATGTTAATTAAGTATTCAATAGCGCATTTAAGTAATTTGTTTAATTTTAGCACGCCTGGCCCTCCATACTCACTGAGACTCACACTAAGACATGTAAATTTCCAACTGCAACTCGGGATAAACAGACATGGAGACATGACAGAAAGGGTAGAAAAAGGGACGAAACACAGAGAGACTAACAAAAACTGAGTTCAAGATTAACTCATGTGGAAAATACACAACTAGAACACAAGTTATCTCAAATTTCCAAAGAAAAAGAACAAATAACACGTCCATAACAAACTCAAACTGTTTTGAAGATACAGGTCCATGACAAAAAGCCACGATGTTCAACTTAAAACAAATTCAATAGAAGCTTCAGTTCCCACAATTACATATATAAAATGTTTAGTACTATAAAGCAGTAAGAAAACAATGGATGTCTTTCAGCACCTGGCTTTACTAAGCACATGTGGGCATAAGCCTTTGTAAAATACCACATGGACCTTATCCCGCAAGCTCGCAGCAATGATATCTGTGATGGTGTCTGTGCAAGAAAAAAAACACTTAATTTTGTATGAAACACAATCTAACTACAGGGGACGTCTGATCTTTATTTCTAATGTTACTTGTGTCTTTGGGAATTCTAATCCTCAACTCTCTCTTGGTTTTAATCACATAACACAGTCACCAAAGACACTTAAAGAGTTATACTACATGTGTATTCCTGCAAGTTATGTCTGTATTTCTCACCGATCTTAAGGCATGCATACAATTGAGTTATGCAGTTTTCTATTCAAAGACTTCATGTTATCACATCCTCTTATTGGGACTGGGGCTCCTGGTGCAGTATTTTGACAGTTCAGAGCCTCCACTGCATGAACATTGTTATTTTTTCAATTCCTAATTTATGGAAATATGCCTACTTTTCCCCCTAATACAATAGGTACCAAAGACAGCCTGTCTAACAGGAAGCATTTTGAAATGGAAAACTAAAAACACATTTACAAGAGACAGTTTGTTCATTAATTATTGATTTTGTTTTTTATTAGTTAACCCTATTTATTTGGATTAATGGGCAATACTAATAAAAGGCAAAAAAACAAAACATAAAAGAAAAACAAAATGAGAAACAAAGACAAATAAAACAAAAAAGAGAAACAAAGACAAATAAAACAAAAAAGAGAAACAAAGAAAACAAAAACAAAAAACCCAACAATCAAATGATCCCCTGTGAGCAAGCACTTTGGCGACAGTGGGGAGGAAAAACTCCCTTTTAGCAGGAAGAAACCTCCGGCAGAACCAGGCTCATCTAGGGGCAGCCATCTGCCAGGACTGGTTGGGTTTTGTTTAACTGTAATTTGGATAAAGTGCCAGTTTAATATTATTTTTGATATCCGTGCTGAAATAAGGCCCTTGGAGTAAAGCCAGTTCAACACCATAAAGTCAGACTTCACACAGTGGACTCACATGCTAACCTTCTTGTATGAAGTTTAAAATTTAAACCATCTTGACCAAACTGACAATCCGGTGCTTTCTGTGTCTGAGCTTTCAAAGTTTGAGCTTGTTGAGTGTGTGAAATCGCTGAGTTCTGTTTTTAGAGCGTCTCGTTGTCTGCATACATTCTCTTTTTTCCCTCTCATTGCTGCGACTTTCTCTTGCAGAGCCTTTTCCTTTCTCATTTTCTCTTTTAGTTTATCCACTTCTTTTTGCAGGACCTTGTTGAGCTCAGTAATGCTCTTTTTTTCCATTTTCAGGGAATTGTACTCAAGGTTAAAAACTCTTTCCCCTTGGACGTTTTTCCGGAGCTCTGCAATTTCAGCTTGGAGAGCAGGAGCTGAAATCGTGAGGTTGTCGATCTCTGCTCTAAGTTCACTATTCTGCTGACGCAAAGCCTGTTCCTTAACCAGCTTTGACCGCAGCCCCTCAAGCTCTTTCTGCAGAGTGGTACCTTGGCTGGTAAGAGACTTTTTCTCTGCTTTCAGAGCCTTATAATTTGCCTTAATAGCCTTTCGACTGTCTATTTCTCCATTCAGTCTTTCAATTTCTGTAGTTATCTCGTTATTTTCTTTCTTTAAGACTTCTACCTGTTCCTTTAGTATGTTATATTTTTCCCTCCAGTCTTCTTCAGGAAACACCTGTTTGGAGACATCAGCACGCCTTTTAAAAAGACTTTTTTTGTGCCCCTGGAGAGCTTTTTCTTCCTTTTCTAGTTTTCTTAAAGCTTTTCTCATTTCTACACGATCATTTAGCTCACTTATTTGAGCTTTTAATTCCTTGTTTTCTTTTTTCAGTTGGCTCATTTGTACCAGTTTTTCTCCATTTTCAGAGAACAGTTTCCTGACATCATGGTTATTTTTGTAAGTTTCTTTGAGGGATGATCTGGCCTGTAGAATGTCTGTCTGTATCTTCTCGATGTCTTTCGTCAACTTCTGATTTTCCCTTTTAACAGCAACATGTTGTTGTTTTTCAGACTCGTAGACCTGAACCAAATCGCTTATTTGCTCGCGTTCCTCCTTCAGTCTCTGGATTTGCTGTTGCAGTGCACTGTTTTGTGCCTTCATCTCTTCTGTATATTTTTTTAGAGCCTCACAGTTCTTCTCTAAGGCGGCTTTATTTCTAACTGATGCCTGCAGATCTTGAAATTTCTTCTTGAGGGCCACATGCGCTTGTGTGACAATTTCATTTTCTTCTTTAATGGTAACATAAACATCTGGCCCGCTGTTGTCTTTGACTGTTTCCTGAGACGCTTCAACAGCTTTTCTTTTCTTCCTTCTTATTTCAGCGTTAGATATATGATTTTGGGCTATGTCCAAGAGTTTGCTTATTTCCTTTTGAAGAGAAACACATTTTGCTCTTGCATTCACTTCCTCCGCCCTCATTATGAAATATTTGTCCTCCATATAATCAGGACTGTGGAGCTCAGTGCTGACCTCGTAAATTCGGAGTTCTGCAGCATATAGCTGTTCTTTAATGGCTTCGATCCTGTAATACATGGTCTTGTATTGGGTTTGTTTTTCGGTAGCCATTTCTCTCTTCTCTTTTTTTGGAACAAATCAGTAAAATATTCAAAGTTGTTTTAAACAAGAAAATACACTTCCAACTCTTTTTGCACGGTTGAGGAGCGTTTTGGAACAGGTTCACTGAATAACTCAGCATGTAGTAAACTGTATGGGCTTTGTTGACATGGGTTTGTCCTATTTATGGGTTTTGGTGTCCTTTGATCCTTTGATCTCTGGATGGAATTGACAAACTCCCCTGTGACATCACACTCATGATGACATGACATAAACCAATGTTTCCTGGCTTTTGGAGCCAGAGCACATATTTCACATCCAAAAGATCACACGGCACACCACCAAACAAAAATGTCACAAAAAGCATATTGATAGTTTTGCAGGCATAGCAGAATTGGCTCCATTTGTCCCCAGTATACCCCCTTTTGCTTTCTTTTGACCACTACTCATGCTAGAGCCCTTATCTGGCTCGCAATTTTCTCCAGGACCCAGGTCAGATTGACCACTTTTCGAATATTTACCTATTGCTATTTGTGGTATTTAAAAGCTCAAGGCAAAACACAGGATGACTGACCTGAAACAATAAGAAGAATAATTCCAAAACAGTCACAGGTACAAAGTAAGGAGAGACATCCTAATGCAGAGCACTGAGTATTTGTTTGCAATACTCTCAGAATAAGAAAGTGGTTTAAAGAATTGGACTGCTATTATTAAAGTGTGTGGACACTTCTTGACAGATTTGGTGCATGTTTGAATTTCTTTATTAATATATCATCATAAAATGCCAGTTAGGCATACTCTGCCTACTTAAAACAAGGTGTCAGATGTTTTCAGTCTCCCGTTTCCTTCTAAGGAACTTTACTTTGCGACATCTACTCTGTCAAGAAGGGAGATGAACACACAGTAACAGTGATATTTGTCTCTCTCTACAGGATAAAAGTATTTATAACGTTCTTCATGTTAATAACACGTTAAGGACAAGGAATAACAAACCATTCACAAGCTTTGTGATATTTCTAAAATGCATTAAATAGGAAAATACAATAAAGAATAAGAAATACTTTCTCTCAAAAGTTTGGGAATTAAAGCTTTATTGTTGGCCCAACACTAATTTCCTTTCTGATCTGATACCAAATAAAACTCAAGACCCGATACAGATTGGACAAAAACTTAATGTGTTTTGGAAATTTAAAGTAAGCAGTAGTGTATTTCAAATGATACCTGTCATGTTTCATTATGAAGAATTATTATACAAAAAATAAAAAACCTGAAAAGTCAATACCTACATTTGAAAACATTCGATTAACAATCGCTCAAAACAAATGTGACTGACTGAAAATAATAATACAGCTGAGACCCATTTTATAGCTGCATAAAGGTTTATAGATGTAAGATTTACACATGTAATTTTTTGTTTTATGTATGAAATATGTTTGAGCTGTATTTTTATTTTTTGAAGCCTACAATGGCTGTTTTACTGCAAGTACACTGTTTATTTTAATGATACGTAGCCTATATGATCCACTTTAACTGCTCTGCTCTACAACCTTAGCTGACTAAATCTAGGCCAACTGAACTGATGTGAGGTGAGGTGATCTCAGGGAGCACACGTATTACTTCAAGCTAAACTCATAAAGCTTTTTATTGTAGCATGTATTTAATTCTTTATATTCATTAATTTGAACGAATGGATTTAAATGATGCAGGGAAATTGCCGTTTTTTTAGACATAAACACAAAAACCTAAGCCTAGATGTACGTCACTTTATAAAATTCAGCTGCAGTGCTACACGTCGCCAGCATCTCCACATTTTCTCTCTCTGTACCCGAATAGCATAGCTGGACTGGCCATCGAGCATACCGGGTAATTTTTCGTTATGGGCCAATGGGTTTTGTTTTGGGGTTTTTTTGGGTTGTTTTTTTTTTCCCGTAACGGTCACAGTCAGTTACAATAGCTGGTACTGCTTAGCTAGCATGAAAGCGTTTATATACCGCTTTATAAGGTTAGTTATTAGAGTTGCCAACTGTCCCGTAAAAAAAACGGAATGGTCTCGTATTCAGAGAAAATATTGCGCGTTTCGTATTGAGGTGAAAAGGAACACAGTTTGTCCCGTATTTCAGCCAGGATGGAAAAAGACACAAAGCTGGAGTTATTCTGTCTTTGCTGCACAGCTGCCTCTTCTTCTCTCATTCTCTCCCCCCTCCCTCTCCTGTTTCTACTTAAGTCATGAAACTGATCAATGATCAGCTGATCAGCTTTTCTCTCTTGTTTATTTAGAATAGAATAGAATTAGAATAGAATTCAACTTTATTGTCATTGCACATGTCACAGGTACAGGGCAACGAAATGCAGTTTGCATCCATCCAGAAAGTGCTTTAGTCGTGATATAGATATATTACAATATAAATTAGCAATAATAGAGATGTGTAAGTATATTACAGAAATGGGTCTATTATGTATGTTATAATGTACACAGTGTGAAGTATGTTATGAATATTCTATAACTATAAGTATGTACAGGCTGTAGTGAGTACAAGCTATGTACAGGCTATGAACAGGATATAAATATGAAATAAAAACTATACAGAAATCTGAGATATACAGTTATACAGAATGTGAACTATGTAAGTTATAAACAGTTGTGGGATTAAAAATTATCGTATGTACAGAATGATTATCTACACAGAACTATACAGTAGTGGTAAAGTGCTAGTGGTTGTGGGTGTGTGTATGTTCAGTCCATGAGTTTAACGTGGGTCAGATGTCAGGAGGCAGAGTTCAGGAGTCTGACAGCTGTGGGGAAGAAGCTGTTCCGGTACCTGGTGGTCTTAGTCCGGAGGCTCCTGTAGCGCCTCCCAGAGGGCAGGAGGGTGAAGAGTCCATGTGATGGGTGACTGGGGTCTCTGATGATTTTCCCAGCCCTTTTCAGACACCGCTTCCTGTAGATGTCCTTTATGGCAGGAAGTGGTGCTCCGGCGATGTGCTGGGCAGTTTTCACGACCCTCTGCAACGCCTTCCGGTCCGAGGCAGAGCAGTTCCCGTACCAGACTGTTATACAGTTGGTCAGGATGCTCTCGATGGTGCAGCGATAGAAGTTCACCAGGATGTCTGAGGACAGGTGGTTCTTCCTCAGAGTCCTCAAGAAGAAGAGGCGCTGGTGAGCCTTCTTGACCAGCTTGGAGCAGTTGGTCGTCCAGATGAGATCCTCGGAGATGTGGACTCCCAGGAACTTGAAGCTGCTCACACGCTCCACAGCCGTCCCCTTAATGTGGATGGGTGGATGTGGGTCAGCATTCCTCCTGTAGTCCACGATGAGCTCCTTAGTCTTCTCGGTGTTAAGCAGCAGGTTGTTTGTGTCGCACCACTCAGCCAGACGATCCACCTCCTCCCTGTAGGTGGCCTCATCGTTGTCACTGATGAGGCCAATCACCGTGGTGTCATCTGCAAACTTAATGATGGTGTTGGAACCATCAGCAGGTCTGCAGTCGTGGGTGAAGAGGGAGTAGAGGAAAGGGCTCATCACACAGCCTTGTGGTACACCGGTGTTCATTGTGATGGTAGATGAGCAGCGGTTATCCAGTCAGACATGCTGGGGGCGGTTGGTCAGGAAGTCCAGTAGCCATTTGCAGATGAGGGAACTGATGCCGAGGTCTGTCAGTTTCCTGATGAGTTGTGAGGGCTGGATTGTATTGAATGCTGAACTGAAGTCTATAAACAGCATTCTGGCATAGGTGTTGTTATCGCCCACTTTGCGAAACTTTGAAACCAGCGGATGTCGCGCTAAACAACAGCAGCACGTTTAAGCTTGATCAGCTGTTGCTAGAATTTATTTAATATTAATTTCTAGTATCAGCTGATGTTTGCTGGAGCCACAGCTGTAAAACTGCTGGTCATGATGTCGGTTTGGTTATCTGGTGAGAGGGAAACATGCAGATGAAACCAGGAGATGTCCTTACTGAATCATCAGAGCTGAACAGGTGATGGAGAAACAGGTTTACCTTTTAGGTGACATGAATGAGTTGGAGGGAAGTTATGAACTGTTTCTGAGAGACAAATAACACCAGGATCCTTTTCTAAGTAGCTGACAACTGGTGACTGTGCAGGGGGGTCTAGCAAAGTTTTGCCAGGGGCCCAGGCAGGGCATTAACAGGGAAAGGGGGCACAAAGAAATACTTTTATTTCTTATTCTCGTTTAAAATGTCTCACTTTTAACAAATAATTATCAGAATCTTACAACAAACGTTTTCATCTGATGTAAAATGTATAGAAATCCATTATTTTACATGCATTTTTTTAGGGTCCCATCATAATTTCTTCAGAAGTAGCTAAGTACTGTATATGATGCCAGCATTTTCCCACATTTTCTTGATACTGTACCAGTACTGTGTGTAAAATGCCATCAAAAAGTCAGTTAAGTTTTATTCTTTCTCACCTGTCTTTCTGTCTCCTCTCACTTTTTAAAGGTTGCCATGTTAGAAAAAAATATTTTGCCCTGCCATGCTGTTTATTGATGTGGTAAATGAATAGTTTATGAAAATATATCTAAATCTGTCATCAGTAATCAGTAATGATCATGTCTCACCTCTAGTCTTCTCTGTCTTAATTTCAGGTTTTCACCATGTGTTGTAGATAGTTCAGGAGGTTAACTCCACCAAGCAGTCTACTTTTGGGTACTGTTTAGAATACCAGAATAGGGAGGATGGTGTAGGTTTAAGTGTATTAGACTGATATATATATACCAACAAGACGGCATACATCACTGTGACAACAGCGTTTGTTTTCATTCAAAGGCTTTACGGTTATTCCTATAATACCTGGTGGGCCGGTCTCTAGTCAAAATGCCCGGGCCCATTTTTTGTCCCAGTCCAGCCCTGCCGGATAGTGTCTGCCTGCAACAGCAAAGGACTCTGCGAGTGATGTTTGTCTCATCCTAGCAGCACCTGTCTCTCACCTCCTCTTCAGTTCGCCTCATCATGAACTCATCATCATATTCTGTGTTATGATTTACTTTTGTTTGCGTCTGACAAGGTTTGGGGCCTCGCCACATGTGTCACAAACTGCATCATGGCTGTTTGTGGAGCTGAAATAGCTCTACACATGACTCCACTTACAATCAGCCATTATTGTCAAATAAGTGAGTGAGCACACGTGAGTCAAGCACAAGAGTAGATCTTCTGCCCTCGTGGATCCCAGCGAAATTTTGATTTCTTTGTGTGTGTTTTGGTTAATAAAGTTTGTAGGAAAAAACTGAAGTTTCTGTGAATTCAGTTTTCTCACAACCTTTACTGTTATATCAGTGACAGAAAAGATTTTGCAAAATAAAATGAGAAAAAAACCCAAACATCACACCACAACATCCTACAGTGGTAAGTGTTCAGTTTAAAATGATTGTGAATGAACACATTTCAGAGGAGGTGTTGGACCAAGAGCTTAAATTGGACATGAAATACTACATGTTTAAAAGCTAATTTACACTATGGAGCACTGCTCTCAAAAACTAACATGGATTTAACACTCTCTCTCTTTCACACAGTCCTCATTTCTCGTGTGCTTTACAACCCTGAATATTACAGGCAGGGAACACCCTGTGACGTCACACTCTGGACTGGCACACGATGGCAGAAGAGTTCTAAAACATGTAAACACTTATTTATTAAACAACACAGTATTAAATGTGTCAGATTTTGACAGCAGGGCTCCGCGGCATAAATGATTTTCATGTCCACTTTAAAAGGAGACGTGCTAAAAGCCAGACTCATATGATCAGCGGCATATGAATCGCAGCTCCGTCATTGCTCTGACCTGGTATGAGCGCGAGCGTCCATCACGCGTGGCCGGAGAAAAACCGAGGGCTAAAATACTCCGTCCGCTGTGAAATCGGTGGCTTCCCTAAATAGTAGCGGTCACATCCTTTGGGTGACGTTCACTATTTTATTTGCTCCTAAGAAAATCAGTTTGGCTCAGATTAAAGTTTGAGTGCATAGTTTTACAGTAGGTGGATATTGAAAGACTCCAGCCTGTCCAGAGATGATTATTCTATTCTAAGCTCAGCTTTCTATTAGAATTTTTGGAGTTAATTAAAATTAGGGGAAAAAAATCAAATTCACATCTGATTTGTGTTCTTTTGTTTTTGTTTTGTTCAATAAGCAGATGTCGGTGTTTCGATCATGTTTTGTCGAACTGTAAAATGCTTGTTAGAAACTATGAAACACATCGTGCAGACTTCTGGGTGTTAGAAGACAATCAATTATGTTCATGAATAAGACTAAAGGCAAGGTCTCCTTTATAACTAAACATGTTAATAGTACCACTAGAGTTTATAATATATATAGCACGTGTATTTCAGTAATATATTTCAGTGTAGTGGTGTGCAGTTCTTACCAGTTTGTCGTTCGAACGTCAACACGAGTCGAGATTTCCGAGGACACCGCTCACGTTGGCGTTAGCTCTGATACTCCCTAACTTAAGTTATCCAAGTTAACTTAAGTTAACCAAGTCAGATAATTCTTTTGTATTGAAAACTTAAACACTCGCCGGGAGTTACCGCAGTGTCAGCTGTTTAATTCACAGCAGCGTGTGCAGTAACCATGGTAACCACGGACGCTGAGCAGAGGGATCAATGCAGGTCAGACTTTGGGAAATATCCCTCATGTCTCTGAAACTAAAAAACGGTCGTTCATCAGCTGTGCTGATAGTTTTCCAGCAGGACGACAGACTGGGAGAAGAAAAACTCAAACTGTCGGAGCAGCTTTGATCAGCTGGAAGCTCCAGCAGCCCTGTTCAGGGGGAATATGTTTTATATGTGCACCGTGTGAAGCCTGCTGTACTGAAATCACTGAATGAAGAGTAAACAGTGCGTTGTCGTGGGAACATGCGTGTATTTATTAAATGTATAAATGTTATGATACTTGATTCTAATCTGCTGCTGAGTCTCTTACGCTGATGGAAACGCAACAAACACAGAGCAAGAACACCTGTTCAACCAATCACATTCATTCCACTTTGTGACAAACTGAAGTGCTCATCTGTCATCATCGGGTTTTTTTCTTCAGTTTAAGTGCCCGTGTGAAGAAATATTTAGGTCTAAAAACTAAGGTGTTAAGAAATTACGTTCTATAAATCATTAATACTGCTTTTTGTGAAATGTGTAATTCTTTAACTATTGATAAAAAGTCACAGCATCACTTCAAGGAAATATCACAGTTCTTCATAATTATCTGAACAAAAATACAAAATGAAAGCTTCTATGTGTATGAAACGTCTCATATATTTTAACAAAGGGACCTAGGAACTAGAATACATGTTGTTTTTAATGTTTTGCATAATTTGTATCACTTTGTATCACTTTTTACTGCTGGTGAGAAGCAGTCGTCTGCTTAGACGTGAGAAAACTGGTGTCATTTTTAGGCTTTCACATCCAATCTCTGTTTCACATCTCAGAGGCCACACTTTCCTACTGAAGATAACAATCTTTAAAAAAACCCCTTGCTGCCACTTCAGCTACTGCTGTGTCTGTGGGTTTTAATGTGGTGTAAACAGGAAGAATAGGTTTGTAAGGAGCTCATGAAGTTAAAAACATGACTTCAAAAAGTTGGGCTAAATCTGTATATGCTCCATTTGTTTCAGATTATTTCCATTTGTGGATTAATTCACAACTGCTGCTCTAGTGAGTATTTCTATGTAAAAGAAAAAAGGACTCTCTGTCCCATGTTTTTTTCCTCCAACCCTGGCAGCAAACTCTGTTCAGTATACAAGGAAACATGAGATGGAAGATGGAAATGCTTTAGTGCTAATGAATACAGCTATGGAACTACCAGTATTTCAAGTTTTGTTAGCAGATTCTGTACTTGTCTGAATCAGCTGTCTGGTCTGGTGCTGTAAGCACAAGTGAAAGGTAAGAAAATGTATTTTTTAAATGTATTAAATACACGTAGACATTGAGGGCTAGCAGGAGGGACTATGCGCTTACCTGCTTCTCTGGCAGGTAGCTCCATGCCCTCCTGGGTTTTAAATGCACCTTAGAACACACATACATCAACACTACATATGAGCGGGTGGAGGGAGGTTTGGAGTCTTCACACACCCCCGTTCTCTGCGGCCTGCTGGAGTGGGGGGCTAGGAAGGAGGAGTTGGCCGTCCGACTGGGGTCTGGAATGTGGGGCCTCCCTGCTGCTGTGGAGTCGGGGCGGCCTGCTTCTCCCCACCGCAGGGAAAAGGGTAACACCACCTGGGTCTGGGTGCAGCTTCCCCCTCCAGGGGCAAGGGTACCCAGACCCGGTTTTTAGAGTACGCTTGGGGAGAGTGATTGTGTGTACAGCGTCTCTTTATGTCTGTCTCCGCGTTGGTTGAGTGTGGAATAATTGCCTATGAGAGCATGAGGGTGGGAATGGATGTTTGTATCTGTGTGTGCCTGTATGTCTGTGTCTATATGTCAGGTTGGGTATCAGACGCCACCTCTCTGGGGACATCTCAGGCCCTCCAAGGTTTGGAGGCCTATCTCCCCCACCACTTCCCCTGCCGGTGGTGGACGCCCTCAGACATCGGTGCATTGGTGGTTCTTTGTGTCCGGGGGTGGGCGCCAGGTACACACGGCTCACTCCTTGGCGGCTGCTTATCGGGGCCTGGAGCCTGGGGCTCGCTCGGGCCACTTCGGAGGCAGGGTGCCCTCGGCCTCGGCCCGGGGCTCGGTCACTCAGGCACAGCTGGCTGCCGGCGGAGCTCACGGGCACGTCACTGCAACCCCCCTGGCTTCTGCTCCGCGGCTGCTGAGTGACCCCTCATCTGGGACTCTCCTCAGCTCTTTCTGGGATAGTGGCGCGCTGCCCCTCTGTTGGTCTTCCTTGGTCTCTTGTGTTCTGGGGGCCTCTGGACGTCTGGAGTTTTGATCTCCTCCATACCTTCGTCATGCCCTGGAAGACGGGGCAGTGGCCCCCCACACCCTCTAGCAGATCATTACATGAAGGAACCTTTTAAAAACAAGCGCGTTCATGCTCACAGGTGTACACACGGGTGATCACACACAAACTACACCCTTTTTGGCTCTTACCTCAAAGCACACTGTGCGCTGTCGATCTTACGCGCTGCACAATAATGTCTAACATTTAGTATTTACTGTCATATTCCCATAGATCATTGTGATCTTGTTTATTACTCTCGTTTTCTTCTGCTTGCTTTCTCTTTCTTTCTCAACAGGTGATCCAGGTGATCGATATATGTATTTTTTTTGTCTGCTTATTCTGTTGGTTTTTGGTTTTTTGCCCTTTTTCCCGTCCCTCTTCCCCCGCTGTTTTTCTTTCCCTCTTTCTTTCTCCCCTTTCTTTCCCCCAGTTAAGTCTGTCCCGTATTCAGCAAGTGAAAATAAAATAAACAATAAAAGGTGAATCAAATGGACCATTACGGCAAGGCTGGGATGGTCCATTTGTAAGTAAATCCGTTGGGCATCTTTCTTCGCCTTCAGACAATAATTCTGATGGCAAAAGAACCAAACGGACAGGTTAAAAAAAAAAAAAGAAAAAAAGAAAGGTAAGAAAATGTACTGTCACTAATTATCACCTATACTGTACAAGAATGGAAATGTTCTGCAATAAATATATAAAAAAATAAATAGCAATCATTGAACCTTTCATGAAATCACATTTGCTTTCATATAACCAAATAGTTTTAGTTTGTATTCACTAAAAATCAAATAAATAGACTCCATGTGTGGGTATTGCAGCAGACTTAATGAGTAACCAAATTCTTATTGTATAGAAGATTTATCTAATGATACTAGAATACCTGCTTATATGCTTATTTTGATTTTCTACACAAGTCTGTGGTTGTGACTTCTTGAATAAGCCATCAGCTGCACCTTCACACCACCGAAGATTATGATAATTAACTGTATAAGAAGGACGGAGTATCTCCTTGTCATGAAAAAGATCTGCCATGTCCTTAAGAAACAGGAAAAATACACCAAAGACCTGACACAGAACCTTTAGACATGCATCTGTCTCGTCAGCGATCCATCTACTGTTCACGGATCCCTCATCAGAAATGGTCTCAGTGGGAGGATAGATGTGAAGAAGCCTTTCTTTATTAAGGATACAGGCTAGGCTACTGCAGTTAAACAAGAACTGTTATGAATATCAGTGGACACAGCTCTGATGGACTGATGAACCTAAATTAAAATTTGGGGGATTAAACTGTCATCAGTGGGTTTGTTTGTTTGTTATTATTTGTATGACAATGATCCCAAACACACTGCCAATGAGATGAAATTATTCGTGAACAGAAAAACACACAGGTGAACAATATCAGTCATGGACTGACCTCTGCAGACTCCAGACCTCAATATTATTGAAGCAGTGTGACAAAGAAATAGGAAAAAAACACAGCAACCAAGAAAGAGCTTTGATATGTGTCAATGGAAAATTGTACTTAGTAGTCAGTATAAGCTTTTAATGATATAAGTTTACATATGATAGAATACTGCATAATAACCTTTCGATGTGTTAGACTGTTGTTCACTATAAGACTTGTTCTGTTCTCTTTTATCAGTTCTTTCCCACAGCGATAGTAAGAGCTGAACAAGCAGTTTCACTCCCTACCAGGAAAAGGAGCCGCTTTCCACAAATCACACACACACA
>JAQSNX010005172.1:0-36149 GCA_029532605.1 Oreochromis grahami | reverse complement strand
CCGGGCCATCAACACCTACGCCCTGCCCGTGATCAGGTACCCTGCTGGGGTAATAGACTGGCCAAAGGAGGAGCTAGAAGCCACTGACATCAAGACAAGAAAGCTCCTGACCATGCATGGAGGGTTTCACCCCAAGTCCAGCACCCTGAGGCTGTACGCTAAGCGGAAGGAAGGGGGCCGGGGACTGGTGAGTGTCAGCACCAAAGTCCAGGATGAGACAGCGAACATCCAAGAATACATTGGGAAGATGGCCCCAACTGACCGAGTGCTCAGTGAATACCTCAGGCAGCAGAAACCCAAGAAAGAGGAGGGAGACGAGGAACCATCATGGAAGGACAGGCCCCTGCCCGGTATGTACCACTGGCAGATAGAGGAGGTGGCTGATATCCAGAAATCCTACCAGTGGCTGGACAAAGCTGGACTGAAAGACAGCACAGAGGCACTAATCATGGCAGCACAAGAACAAGCTCTGAGTACAAGATCCATAGAGGCTGGGGTCTATCACACTAGGCAAGACCCCAGGTGCAGGCTGTGTAAAGATGCCCCAGAGACAATCCAGCACATAACAGCAGGGTGCAAGATGCTAGCAGGCAAGGCATACATGGAACGCCATAACCAAGTGGCCGGCATAGTGTACAGGAACATCTGTGCCGAGTATAACCTGGAAGTCCCAAGGTCAAAATGGGAGATGCCCCCAAGGGTGGTGGAGAATGACCGAGCTAAGATCCTGTGGGACTTCCAGATACAGACGGACAAAATGGTGGTGGCTAACCAACCGGACATAGTGGTGGTAGACAAACAGAAGAAGATGGCCGTAGTGATCGATGTAGCGGTTCCGAATGACAGCAATATCAGGAAGAAGGAACACGAGAAGCTGGAGAAATACCAAGGGCTCAGAGAAGAGCTCGAGAGGATGTGGAGGGTGAAGGTAACGGTGGTCCCCGTGGTAATCGGAGCACTATGTGTGGTGACTCCCAAGCTAGGCGAGTGGCTCCAGCAGATCAACATCAGACATCTCTGTCCAGAAGAGCGCAGTCCTGGGAACAGCTAAGATACTGCGCAGGACCCTCAAGCTCCCAGGCCTCTGGTAGAGGACCCGAGCTTGAAGGATAAACCACCCGCAGGGGCGTGCTGGGTGTGTGTATATATATATATATATATATATATATATATATACACAGTAAAAAATGGAGTGTCAATATTTCAGAGTAAACCTATTTTAACCTAGATAGAGTATTTACAACTCTATGAGGAGTAAACCAGCTCTAACATCAGAGTTAAAAGTCAGTGTAAAGTTTGTTAGACACTCAGTGAAGACTTAACTCCACATGGTGTTGGTTAGTACCAGTCCAGGCGCGTGTGGTCTCAGAGCTCTGATGCACATGGAATTTTCTCTGGAGAGTTGCTGCAGTCAGGTAAGTGAAGTTAACATTCCCATACTGGTAACATTGTTTAAAAGGTATTTTTAAACTAAATAGCTCTTTATAGTTACACTGATGTCGAGTGAGGACATGTTAGCAGCATTTACCCATAGGTTTAATGATATTGTCCAGTAGCTACATGCTAGCAGTTGCTAAAAGTTCAGATGTTCGTTATCTTCTCACTGAGTTAATATGAACCTAAAACATTTTAACTATGTATTTCTGCTGAATGCTGTCTAAATAATATCATTGTCACATGTTTAATGGTACAGTTTGAACAACTAAATTAGCTTTTATTAGTAAGCTAATAATCGCTAATTAGCTTACATAAGCGAACGTACTTTCAGAAGAAGTGGGTAACATTACCATGAAGTTAACTTTACTGGTTTATATTATTTTAAGCAAATGCCAAAGGCATACACCAATTTAGTTTTACTCATTATTTAGTAAGAAATATGTATTTTGTATAAATTAACTGATAGCAATGTTAATGATATGTTAAGTAATATTAGGTAATGTTTCTATTTTATAGAAAGGTTTAAGAGTATACAAAAACCAAATTTCTGAGAGATGCAACCAGAAGACGGATGAGAAACATACTTGAGGCTGAGATGACAGAAACACATGGGTAAGAATCAAAAATGTAGGATATAAAGAAACATTTTTAACATTGTATTATTTTTAATTGTGATGTTCAATGCCAATTATTGAATTTATACATTAAGACATCTCCCCCTAAAAGCGTAAGAGTGATGTATGTGCAGGGGATTGTTGCTCTGTCTCCATATCTGGAAGACCCATATTCACAACATGGATATGTAAGTAAAGGGGACTTTTCAACATTAAATACATAATTGCCCTCAGAAATGTTGATAACATAGTCCTTCTGCATTTATTTAATTACATAGGAACATTACTACGATCCAGAGAGCGGTTCAGGATACCTTGAATGGTCTTCAACTGCCATGCAAAGAAAAGCTGCGGAGGAAAGAAGCGTCTCAGTTTGCAAATCTCCCAAAAGTAAGTTCACTTATCATTTAAATGATGTAATTTTGTAGGCAGGATTCAATCAAACTGTTTTTTCTTAAGTTGGTGGGCTAGGCCATGGTCGATCCAGACCACTCACCACTCAGACAGTGTTATCAGATGAGGATGTAAGAGCAGCTATTGCTCTTTTGAGACACTCTGCTGATGAAGACATCCGTGAAAAGATGAAAGCTACCTTCATTTATCGGCATTCAATGGTCAACGATGAAAAGAATGCAGCAGATGTCTTCATAGGCCTGATGCGGTTTCTGGACACACCAGGACTGGTAAGACATCTTCATTTGTTGAATCACTGAAATATTCCATGGAGCTTGTAGTGTCAATGATTACACCTCGCTATGTTCTGTATTTTTGCATTACAGATAGAACAAGATTTCCAACTCCTGTTTTGTGAGGTCACTGCCAGCAAATCCTTGGAGAGGTGGCCCATCAATCTCAAAGCAAAGGTTGTAAAGTCATGGACTTGTCTCCACCTCAGAGCTCTTGGAGTTAATGTGCAATGCTGAGTCAGGTACTGAAGTTGAGAATGGTATGATTGTGACTCATTTTATTTGCCATTGTTGGTTATATAGGTAATTCTGTCAATTGAATGTATTTTTGAAATAATTCTTTGTTTATTCGTCTGTAGGCTGGGACAGTGACATGTCTGCTATCTTGCTGCTGCTACATCTGCTACTACCATTTGCACAAGGGTGAAAGAGACCAGGAAAGATGTCTGCATCTCAAGCTGTCGATAACCTCATCAAATTCCCAAAGGTATGTTGTTTAAAATATACGTTCCATCACCTCTATTTTCATGGACAGTGAGGTGAGCTAATCTACTGTCAGAGGATAGTCACTTAATACTGTTGTTTAATATGTTGTTGTAGGCTGGAACCAGTGTACAGCAGCATCTAGACAACAGCAGTCAGCCCTACCTTCTTGCTTGGGGATCCACAAGAAGCAGCATTCACACCTTCATTGTGATTGACAAGCATGCACTTCCATGTAAAGCGACAGGTTCAGTAGTGATGAACTCTTTAGGGCCCATTATGTCTTTGGTACATCATACAGTTCATTGCTGACCAACTTTTTTCAAACAACTGTGACATTGGGGAAACGCCATATTGCTTTCTCTAGTGAGCATCATAGAACTGTATGCTAATGTGAATTGTAAGGGCTTGTTACGTTAATTAAATGACACTGAAATGAGAAACATAATAAATGCTGTTACTTGAACCTGTATGTTTGT
The DNA here is from genome assembly GCA_029532605.1 of Oreochromis grahami. Taxonomy (NCBI): domain Eukaryota; kingdom Metazoa; phylum Chordata; class Actinopteri; order Cichliformes; family Cichlidae; genus Oreochromis; species Oreochromis grahami. Next base: position 32,450 of record JAQSNX010005172.1, on the reverse strand, counting down.
TGTTATTTCCATAATATAGGATAGATCACAGTTATTAAGTAATATAGCATCATAAGATGAATATGAAAAAATAACACTACAGAGAAATAAAAAGGATATATTATTACACATCAGAGTGTTATTATTAAACTAAATTTGGAGTAAAAATAGCTCTATAAAGTGTAATCAAATTACTCTGAACAGTGTGAATAACCCTCAGTGTTAAATATTTTTACACATTTTGTTGTTAATTTTTACACTAAATTGAGTACAATTAACACTGAAAAGTTAACACTGGTCATAGAGTAAATTTAACTCTAATTTTGAGTGGGACCAAATGTTATCTGAAGCAGAGTTAAAATCAACTCTCTAAGTGTAAAATTGACACTTGGTTTTTTACTGTGTATATATATATATATATATATATATATATATATATATATATATATATATATATATATATATATATATATATATATATATATATATATAACACCCAGCGGTGTATATATATCAATACATATATATATATATATATATATATATATATATAATATAAATATATACAAGACAACTCAAAAGACTGGGTCAAAAGGACCCAGGACTGTGACAGCTCTCCATTCCTCAATCCCATAAAGGAATCTTTTTCTGCCTGGAGATGGCAAGTGTATGACATCCACACACACGTATACCCCTTCCCCAAGCTATAGAAGATGCATGTTGATAGATGCATATAGCAGTTGATGCTATTCATGGCTGGATTTGCCATGCTAGGGGATATTTGCCCTGCTGATCGGCCAGGGAAAACATTGCTTGTGATGTGGATGAGGTGCTGTGGCCAGACCGAAACAGAAGAGAGGATGCACAGAGTTGTTTTTTTTTTGTTTTGTTTTGTTTTGACTGTAACTGTATTCAGTAGATTATTTTGTTGTTTGTATATGTAGACCACATTATGTGCAACTTTATGTTGGTTGGGATGAACACTGTGCATATTGTTTTTGTTGGAAAAATATAGTAAAATATATTTGGCACCACTTATTTGTGTGTTTTGTATACAAACATTCTGAAATCTTTTACAGTGCACTTATGTAGGCCTATGTAATGTATGTAGTAAGTGCACTGAACAAAAAAGGCTTACAGTAAGTCATGATGACTGGAGAAGAAGTGGTCATAGTGTTTTACATTAAGTACATCAGTGTTCAACTGGTTCTTATAAATGTCTATTCATGTGATGTTTGTGTGTGTCATTTGAAAAGAAAATGCCATTTTGACATGAAATTACATTGTTTTTAATTGAAGAGTTTTGCCCGTTGGTCAGTGTTTTTTGATTTGTTTGTAGAGTTCTGACATGATGAGGCATGCTTTCAGGAAGTGTGTGTACACAATTGGGAAAGTATATTAATGATAAGAGAATATCAGTGATTTAAAGGGTCAAAAGCTGTTCTTGTGTGAATAACCTCTGTTTGCTTAGGAAAGACATATGCACTGGTGGGTGGATAGAACATCCTTTGACATGTTTGTGTCCAGGGCCCAGTTTCAAAATAATGTGTCAGTGATTTCTATCTCTTCAACCCTTAGACATTTATCTAAGTTGAGAAAGAAAAAAAGAGAGAGAGAGAGAGAGAGAGAAAAAACAAAAACAAAAACAAAAAAAAAAACAAAAAAAAACACACTGCTAGCTAAATAAATAAATGGAACACAGAAAATCCCAGATCAGAATGAGTTAAATACTCTTATTAAATACTTTGTATACTTTACACAGTTGAATTTGCTGACAACAAAAATCACAAAAATTATCAATGGAAATCAAATTTAGCAACCCATGGACATCTCGATTTTAAGTCACACTCAAAATTAAAGTGGAAAAAACATACTGCAAGCTGATCCAACTTTGATGTAATGTCCTTAAAACAAGTCAAAATGAGGCTCAGTAGCATGTGTGGCCTCCACATGACTATATGACCACCCTAGAACACCTGGGCATGCTCCTAAGGAGGTGGCGGATGGTCTCCTGAAGGATCTCCCCCCAGACCTGGACTAGACATTTTAAATGAGAATAAGAAAGTATTTATTTGTGCCCCCCTTTCCCTGTTAATGCCCTACCTGGCCCCCTGGCAAAACTTTGCTAGATCCACCCCTGCACAGTTACCAGCTGTCAGCTTCATAGAAAAGGATCCTGGTGTTATTTGTCTCTCAGAAACAGTTCATAACTTCCCTTCAACTCATTCATGTCACCTAAAAGGTAAACCTGTTTCTCCATCACCCGTTCAGCTCTGATGATTCAGTAAGGACATCTCCTGGTTTCATCTTCATGTTTCCCTCTCACCAGATATACAAACCATCATGACCAGCAGCTTTACAGCTGTGGCTCCAGCAAACATCATCTGATACTAGAAAGTAATATTAAATAAATTCTAACAACAGCTGATCAAGTTTAAACGTGCTGCTGTTGTTTAGCGCGACATCAGCTGGTTTCCTCTTTCTGGCGCAAATAAACACACACGAGAAAAGCCGATCAGCTGATCAGCTGTAATGCATGTTGCTTTTGTGCATAGTGTTTGGTGCTCAAATTTGAATGTTTTCTAACTTTTAGAGCATTTTGTTTTTCTCCTTTTTATTCAATAAGGAACATTATCACATTATCACATCCCTACTGGAGCAGAGAGCATGCTCAGTTATCAGAAAACAGATATAAACTCTGTAAAAATACAAGGAAACTGTTGGAGTTAAATTTATCAAATTTTCTCTGTGTTTTGCAGTCTTTTTTCAAAAATAATTCCAACATAAGTCTGTTTGGGATTAAGACGATCTTTCTCTGTCCAGTGGCTCCCTGTGGCTTTGGCAGGAAACACAATGATTATAAAATGACCAATGGCCATAATTGTTTTATTTATTATTGCTGTGATTCTTTTTGTACACATTTTTTGGAACATGCAATCACATGAACCTCTACAGTCATGAGAATTACTGATAACTAAACAGGAAAAATAAAAACCAGCCTGTAACCTCAAAATCTTTGGATTTTAAACACGTTAATAACTTATCTCAGCCATGCTTTTAAATGTCATAAATTACAAACTCATGAGGAAAAGCGTTTGTATCTTTGAGGCTTGCACATTATTATGTTGTACATTCTTCTTCTTCTTTTTTTAATAAATACCGATTTGTTCTGCTGTATCTTCGGTTTTTGAGTGTTCAGTGTTCATATATCAGATTTTTCTTGCATTTATGTTAACCCTTATTATTTCAGATATTTTACATTCTGTGGGACAAATGGTCCCAAAATGCTTAGAATAAACTTGTTTTATTCTAATATAATCTGAAACAAGTGACTAAAACCATAAACTCAGTAACTTAATACCAAAAACTATGATTTTTAAAATATCATTTACAAGCCACTACAAAAAGCTGTGTGCTGAGTTATCAGCAACATGGTGATTAGTGGTATGTAACTGACTAAGAAAAAAATCCATTTAATATGAGCTTGTTAAGTGAAGGCCTCCAGCTCGCACTGGAAATGAGCTTCCTCCGAAGGGTGGCTGGCCTCTCCCTTAGAGATAGGGTGAGAGGTTCGGCCATCCAGGAGGGGCTCAGAGTAGAGCCGCTGCTCCTCCACATCGAAAGGAGCCAGTTGAGGTGGTTCGGGCATCTGACAAGGATGCCTCCTGGGCGCCTCCTGGGTGAGGTGTTCCGGGCATGTCCCACCGGGAGGAGGCCCCGGGGCAGACCCAGGACACGCTGGAGAGATTATATCTCTCGGCTGGCCTGGGAACGCCTTGGTATTCCCCCGGATAAGCTGGAGGAGGTGGCTGGGGAGAGGGAGGTCTGGGCTTCTCTGCTTAGGCTGCTGCCCCCGCGACCTGGCCTCGGATAAAGCGGATGAAGATGGATGGATGGATGGATGAGCTTGTTACAAATACTGCCTCTAACCCTTTAATGTCTTTCCTTAAAAATGAAACTCCAGTAAAACTCTGGGGCGATCGTGGCTCAAGAGTTGGGAGTTTGCCTTATAATCGGAAGGTTGCCGGTTCGAGCCCCGGGTTGGACAGTCTCGGTCGTTGTGTCCTTGGGCAAGACACTTCACCCGTTGCCCGTACGGTGGCGCCAGTGTCCGGCAGCCTCGCCTCTGTCAGTGCGCCCCAGGGTGGCTGTGGCTACAATGTAGCTTGCCATCACCAGTGTGTGAATGGGTGGATGACTGGATATGTAAAGCGCTTTGGGGTCCTTAGGGACTGTTAAGGCGCTATATAAATACAGGCCATTTACCAAAACTCTGCTTTTCATCAACAAATTTATCTTTTATTTCATACAATTAAACACAAAAATTCTAACCCTAACCCACTTAAAGATCTTTGTCATACTATACCTCCAAACCTGCTTTTTCTTCAGGCTGGCTTCAATGTCTGTACAGCTCTTACCTTTGCATTTTTCTCCATCAGTCCTGAAGGCATGATAAAGTTGTAGTTCTTATACTGGCACAGACGGTCTGCTTCGTCTTTGTTCTGAATCACACAGATGGATAAGGGGAAGAGACACAGTTTGTGTAGTTCTTCATGCAATGTGACAGCATTCTGCAGAATCCAAAAACAACAATAGTTAATGTTAAACTAGTGTTAAGCAATTAAGTTTTACTTCTGGGAAAAACACTTCCAAGACTATTTTGTGCACTATAATGCTGCTGCTGGCACCTTATTTTAATAGATTCACACTTCAAATTAGCTAGTGTGTGATCAATAACAGATCCAATTTTGTAAGTCATACATGAACATGAGTCAATGTCTCTAGAAGAATCAAAGATGCTTTAATCCATCTCCAAATAATAGCTTAGTTTTCACCTTCTCACCACTCACATTCTTGCTGAACGGTCTTATAGACCATTCCAGACTTGTGCAGGTCTGCTATTCCGTCCTTCCCATTCTTTACAGAGGTGGGAACATCGGGTTCTCAACAAATAAACTTGTGCAAATCCACAAAAACAGCAAAGATCAAAGCAGCAGCAGCACAGGTCAGCTGATCACAACCTGACACAAAGAAAATCTACCAGAGCTCACAACAGAAATTATGGCGAGTCATGATTCTTTTTCACTGAGCCATCAATCTTATAGTTTGCAGTATTTATTATAGCAATAGATGTGGAATTACACTGTCCTCTTTGCAAGTGGTCCACTTCGGATGTTAGAAGCTAATTTGAAGCAAGTCAGTTAAATTTTATCAAAAGCAAAGTAAGAAAAAGGGGAAAAAACGGAACAAAATCATTTCTTCAGGAAATCTTTCACTTTTGATTAAATTGTGTTTGAGTTTTTAAAATTAAGATGTTTTTAAACCTCAGATTGTAAAAGAATAGCAGTGATTTAAAGGTTGAAAAGGAGAATGATTTCAAAAGATTACAAGCCGTTTTTGAGAGTTGGCTTTGTTTATTGTGTAACCAATCTTTGTTTGCTTAGGAAAGGCACGTACACTGCATACCCTTTGCGCAAGTGGGTAGAACGTCCTTTGACATTTTTATGGCCGGGGCCCATTGTCATAATAACCTGTCAATAATTACTATCTCTTCAGCCCTCAGACTTATCTTATTTTCTAATAGCTCAATCTGGAGCAAAGGTTTTATAACGTAAAGAGTCAAATAACTGAGGTACCACTGTTTTAATTTATAAAGTAACAAACAAATATGCAGTATGTGAGATACCAAAAGTATTTTACTGAAACAGAATGTGGGAAAAGTATAAAGCAACTTGAATTCTTTTATATGGATGTGCTATTATCCACTGGATAATAACTGAGTAAGTTTGTCAAACACAGTTCAGTTTGAAATAATCAATTTCAGTTCTTCCTGATCACATTGATATCTGTTATCATTTATCAGACCTGGACTCTTCTTGGTCATCATCATTAGGCAGATAGTGGAGATGAGGACACATATCATTTCCCGTCAGGTACCACTTGAAAAACTGATCGAAGCTCTCGGGAGTCTCAAGGTCTCCAAGGGCTTTGCTGAAGTGATAGCTTTAAGAGTTGTTTTATACAAATGTATAAGCAATTTGTTTTCATTGGCTGTATATAAAAGCTAGATGTTGTCACCATAAGGTGACACATTTGAAGTTTTAAGCTGCCAATATGTTTGTTGTTTCCATTCAGGAGTGTCTATATTTCAAAAAGCTGTGTGCTAAGTTATCAGCAACTTGATGATTAGTGCTATGTAACTGACTAAGAAAAAATCTGAATTTCCATATGAACTTGTTACAAATACAAAGCCTCTAATCCTTGAATGTCTTTCCTTAACAATAAAACTTCAATAGAACTCTGCTTTTCATCAACAAATTTATCTTTTATTTCATACAATTAAACACAAAAATTATGAGCGAATTATTTTTTAACCACTTAAAGAACTTTGTCATACTATCTCAAAACCTGCTCTTTCTTCAGGCTGGCTTGAGCGTCTATACAGCTCTGACGTTTGCCTTCTTGTCCACCAGTCCTGGAAGCATTAGAGCCTGAGACAGATGTGATGTGAAGAGCAGTGGAGAGGGGCGATGAGTGTATGCACCCCCTGGGAACTCCAGCCATGGCATCCTCTGGGAGTTTACAGAATATTGATTCAGATGCCCATCCAAGTCATAGATAGAAGTGATGATCTGCGGAACTCATATGGTGCCTTTTAAAGGGAAGATTTATGGGATATTATATGTTCTTTTAGAGGTACTATAGTTAATGTTAAACTAAAGTCCATCCATCCCTCTTCATCCGCTTTATCCGAGGCCGGGTCGCGGGGGCAGCAGCCTAAGCAAAGAAGCCCAGACCTCCCTCTCCCCAGCCACCTCCTCCAGCTTATCCGGAGGAACACCAAGGCATTCCCAGGACAGCCGAGAGATATAATCTCTCCAGCGTGTCCTGGGTCTGCCCCGGGGCCTCCTCCCGGTGGGACATGCCCGGAACACCTCACCCAGGAGGCGCCCAGGAGGCATCCTTGTCAGATGCCCGAACCACCTCAACTGGCTCCTTTCGATGTGGAGGAGCAGCGGCTCTACTCTGAGCCCCTCCTGGATGGCCGAACTTCTCACCCTATCTCTAAGGGAGAGGCCAGCCACCCTTCGGAGGAAGCTCATTTCTGCCGCTTGTATCCGCGATCTCGTTCTTTCGGTCACTACCCACAGCTTGTTTACCATAGGTGAGGGTAGGGACGTAGATCGACCGGTAAATTGAGAGCTTCGCTTTTACACTCAGCTCCCTCTTCACCATGACGGACCGATGCAGCCTCCGCATCACTGCAGCCGCAGCACCAATCCGTCTGTCGATCTCCGGCTCCCTTCTCCCATCACTCGCGAACAAGACCCCGAGATACTTGAACTTCTTGAACTCTTGCAACGGTTGTATAGGGATCGAATGGCCCGTAGCAATGGGCCAGACACCCCATACCCCCGCAACACCTCCCACAGGACACCCCGAGGGACACGGTCGAATGCCTTCTCCAAGTCCACAAAACACATGTAGACTGGTTGGGCAAACTCCCATGCACCCTCAAGTATCCTTGAGAGGATAAAGAGCAGGCCCAGTGTTCCGCGACCAGGACGAAAACCGCATTGTTCCTCCTGTATCCGAGGTTCGACTAACGGACGAACTCTCCTTTCCAGCACCCTGGCATAGACTTTCCCAGGGAGGCTGAGGAGTGTGATCCCCCTGTAGTTGGAACACACCCTCCGGTCTCCCTTCTTAAAGATGGGGACCACCACCCCGGTCTGCCAGTCCAGGGGTACTGCCCCTGATCTCCACGCAACATTGTAGAGGCGTGTCAACCAGGACAGCCCTACAACATCCAGAGCCTTCAGGAACTCGGGGCGGACCTCATCAACACCAGGGGCTCTGCCACCGAGGAGTTGTTTAACTGCCTCAGTGACCTCGCCCCCGGAAATTGGCGGGTCATTCCCCTCATCCCCAGACTCTGCTTCCTCCTCGGAAGACGTGTCAGTGGGATTAAGGAGGTCCTCGAAGTATTCCTTCCACCGCCTGAGAATTTTCTCAGTCGACGTCAGCAGCGCTCCGCCAGCACTATACACAGTGCAGGTAGAGCATCGCTTTCCCCTCCTGAGACGCCTGAGGGTTTGCTAGAATCTCTTCGAGGCAGTCCGAAAGTCTTTTTCCATGGCCTCTCCGAACTCCTCCCACACCCAAGTTTTTGCTTCAGCCACTGCCCGAGCCGCATTCCGCTTGGCCTGTCGATACCTGTCGGCTGCCTCCGGAGTCCCACAGGCTAACCAAGCCCGATAGGACTCCTTCTTCAGCCTGGTGGCTCCCTTCACCTCTGGTGTCCACCATTTGGTTCGGGGATTACCGCCACGGCAGGTACCAACCACCTTGCGGCCGCAGCTCACTGTAGCAGCTTCGGCAATGGAGACGCTGAACATGGTCCATTCGGACTCAATGTCCCCAGTCTCCCTCGGAATGCTTTTGAAGCTCTGCTGGAGGTGTGCGTTGAAGATCTCACGGACTGGGGCCTCTGCTAGACGTTCCCAGCACACCCTCACTACACGTTTAGGTGTACCGGGTCTGTCCAGCGTCCTCCCCCGCCACCTGATCCAACTCACCACCAGGTGGTGATCAGTTGACAGCTCAGCCCCTCTCTTTACCTGAGTGTCCAGAACATATGGTCGCAGGTCTGGTGATACGATTACAAAATCGATCATCGACCTGCGGCCTAGAGCGTCCTGGTGCCACGTGCACTTATGGACACTCTTATGTTCGAACAAGGTGTTCGTTCAGGGAGGCCGTTCCTCCCAATCGGGCCCCTCCACGTCTCGCTGTTGTTACCCACGTGAGCATTGAAGTCTCCCAGCAGGACAACAGAGTCTCCAGATGGGGCACCTTCCAGCACTCCCCCAGGGACTCTAAGAAGGCTGGGTACTCTGAACTGCCACTCGGTGCATAAGCGCAAATGATAGTCAGGACCCGTTCCCCGACCCTAAAGCGCAGGGAACAAACCCTCTTCTTCCAGAGCCCAAGCCATGCGTAGAGGTGAGCCCGACTATATCTAGCCGGTACCTCTCAACTTCACGCACTAACTCAGGCTCCTTCCCCACCAGAGAGGTGACATTTCATGTCCCTATTGCCAGTCTTGGCAGCCGGAGATCAGTCCACCAGGGCCTCTGCTCCTGGCCGCCGCCCAGCACACAATGCACCCGACCCCTATGGCGCCTCCTGCGGGTGGTGGGCCTGCGGGAGGATGGGCCCATGTCTCCTCTTTGGGCTGTGCCCGGCCGGGCCCCATGGACTAAGGCCACCAGACGCTCGCCCTCGGGCACCCTCCCCCGGGCCTGGCTCCAGGGCAAGGCCCCGGTAACTATACCGGGCAGGGTAAACTGTTCCCTCGATATTCTCTTCATAAGGGTCTTCTGAATCGCTCTTTGTCTGGTCCCTCACCCAGGACCAATTTGCCATGGGAGACCCTACCAGGGGGCAAAAGCCCCCAGACAACATAGCCCCTGGGATCCCTGGTGCACACACACCCCTCCACCACAATAAGGTAGCGATTCACTGAGAGGGTTATACTAAAGTGTTAAGCATTTATGTTTTACTTTTACCAAAACATGTGTACGTTTGACCTATGCTGTGACCCGACTACTGCATCATAATGCTGCTGCTGGAAGATCGGCTTGACGATAGAAGGCTGTTCTCATTTAAAACCACAAATGGGGTGACATTAAAAGACTCTCAAAACCTGACATACATGTGTTTGAAACATGAAATTTTATTCCAGACAGCTATATAAAGATGGATAATGTGGAGCTCAAGTGTAAGTTCTGTAGTTACCTACAGCATGACTGCAGGCATGATCAATCCACCCATTTGGTTCTGACAGATGGAAGTCTATTACTAATCATGCTAATCATGCAGTGGTAGTGCCTCCAAATGTATTACAGATTTTGTCAATGTGCTCAATTCACACATGTCACACACACACGCACACACACACACACACACACACACACACACACACACACACACAAATACAAAATGGTGCCTGTGCTAACATACTAACACAGCACCATAAAATCACTAAAGTGAAACCGCTGTTGCCACACACTGAAACCTTCAGGTCACTGAAACCAAAGTCTTTCAAGTATGTGGAGCTGTGAGATGAATCATATGACATAAAAGACAAAACATTTAGCAACACAGATTTCTTTAAACACTTTATACTATACTTTTTTAAACATGGTGGACTGCATGGGCATAGAGTGCACCTGACCTACCTACTAGTGGATGCCAAGAAAAAAAGGTGTTTTGACGCATTTGTCATGGTAAATATTAACTCAGAATAAACATCCTGTCTCATAGTCCACTGAACCTGAGTTGTCCAGGATTTGGAATTTAAACTTTAATGAATCAGTCATTTTTTTTCCAAAAACTTATAGAACAAAGGTAACACTTTACATAGTACATTTGTCAAAGCACAGGAGCAGGAAAAGTGGCAGCCATTTTTTTCCACTCTAGCTTATCAAGTACTCTGAGCCTTGCACACTCTAATAAACAGTTTTATTTGTTTCTGTCTGCTGTCTATGGTGCATGGCGCATGGTCATGATAATCTAGCACCGAGTTGTGTGTGACATCTTCTTTTGCGCATGCGGGCCGCTTTGAGCGTTGACACTGGAGAGCGTTTGATGTCGCATTTTATGTGTAGTGTGAACAAGCAGACAAAAAAATCGGATTTGATCAAAAAATCGGAATTGAGCATTAAGACCTGCAATGTGAACGTAGCCAAAAAAACCTTTCTGTTCAAACAATCCTTTTGTTGATTTACGTATTTTATATTCTTTACATTATTTACATTTGATCTTTTACATTGTGTATAATGTCTATTGATTGTATTGTTTATTTGAATCTTTGTGTACAGCGCTTTGTGACTGCCTGTTTGTGAAAAGCGCTTAATAAATAAACTTTACTTACTTACTTTAGTTGTTTACACAAAGCACAAAGGTAAAAAACAATATATACAGTGTTATCTTCATTTTAGATTTCAAAAAGTATTTGCGGCTCCCAGTGTTTTCTTTTGCGTGGAAACCAGGTCCAAATGGCTCTTTGGGTGTTAAAGGTTGTAGACCCCTGCTCTAGAGAATGCCTTCTTTGGGGATCTGCCAAGCCTGAGCCATCGCCAGTCCCCTTCGAGGCCTTCAACAAACCGCAGCTCAATTCATGTCCAAGCATTCACCTTTACCTACTAAAACGCTGTCAAACATAAAATGAGGACGTGGGCCCAGCTAGTGAAATGAACCTCTTAGTCTGCAATGACCTCATCATAAGAAAGGAAAAGGACAAAAAAAAAAAAAAAAAAAATACTGAAATAAAACAGAACCATTAAAAATAAAACAATTGCTAGTGCTAGTTTTTTGGACATGGGACCATGTGTTTGTGTAGAAGTCTATGATATGAAATGACCCTCAGATTCCTTGATTTATGACCCCATTACAAAATTTTGTTAGAGGCTCATTGTTTTAAGTCTTACCGAACATAACATTCGTTTTGAAGACGAACCACTCATTTTCATTTGCTAGGATTTGCTGGTTTGTAAAAGCTACCAATGGTCAAAGTACAAGCCCCAAAAAACTGGACTTCAGTGACCAATAGGTAACATCACGAAAAATTAAATTAATCTTCACAAGTACAAATTTTATTTGCTTTATTTTTGCAACAATAAGTTATAAAATGCTTTTAACTTTCTCAAACTTTAAGAGTGCCTCTTTCTTCAAGAAGATTTCAGCTTCTATAAAGTACTGACTTTTGCCTTCTTCTCCTTCACTCCTGGAGGCATGATATGTTCAGGGAGATGCGAGGCGAAGAGCCGTGGAGAGGGAAGAAGAGTGTATTCAGCTGTCTTGTACTCCAGCCACGGCATCCTCTCTATGTTGGTTGAATATTTATTCTGATTCCCATGCAGTTCGTGGATGGAAATGATGATCTGCTGAGCCCATATAGTGCCTGATTTGGGGAAAAACATTAGAGATCATCAGTGGATCAGTCTGGCCAGCTGAAAACAGCAAATATAAATAATGTGTGAAATTTTTCACCAACCTGACTTTGGATAAGTCACAAGGAAGACATCGCTGTCTTTTATTTCAAAGCTGTCAAGAGAGTCTATGTACTCTGGAGTTGTATGACCGATCAGAAAGTTGTAGTTCTTATGCCTGAACAGATGGTCACTGATCTGCTCCATACTAGTTCTAAATAAGACAGAAAAAAAAAGATAAATAGGGATGTAAAATCTGTGAATTGCTACCTTATCATGGTGGAGAGGTTTATGTATCCCAGGGATCCCAGGGCCTATATTGTTGGAGGGCTTTTTGCCCCCTGGTAGGGTCTTGCATGGCAAATTGATGCTGGGTGCAAGCCCAGACAAAGAGCAATTCAAAAACCTGTTTGAATGTGACTCCCATAGACAAAATATACACAAGGAAAACAACATCTGACCTTAATTTTGCACTTAATCAATCTATTCCATATTGTTTTCAGCAACCCGGTACCTGAGAAACAAATTAAGGGAATTCCCCCTGATCCCACATACACATCACAGTGTTGCAAACTGAGGGCTAATGCCTCCTACTCAATTACAGAATAGTTAACCTGATAACAGTTAAACTTTCTGGGGAAAAAAAACCGACTAGTCTCACCACGCCCTGATCCTCCTCCTCCTCCTCAAGACTACCCCTGCACCAATGTGAATGGCGTCCACCTGGAGTGTAAATGGAAGATCAAAACATGGAGCTGCTAAAATAGGAGGGGAGCACAACAAAGACTTCATATTGTCAAAAAGCTTGCTCACATTCAGATGACCAAATAAACCTTGCTTTGGCCTTCAACAACTCAGTCACTTCTATAATAACCCACCAGACCCAAAAATCTTTGCAGTTCCTTCTTTGTTGCTTAATCGGTGCAATCATTGCTGTCACTGGGGGCACAACCCTGTCACCGTTGCCTTGGTATACTCATATTTAGCAAAGTTAATAGTACATTTGGCATCAGCCAGTCGATTAAACAATGCTCAAATCCAATGAAGATGAGCATGCCACGTGTCAATGTAGATAACCAAATCACCCAAATAAACTGAACAGCCCTCCAAGCCGGCCACAATTTGATTCAATAACCGCTGAAATGTTGCTGGAGCGTTTATTAAACCCAGCGGCATGACTTCATAAGAATAAAGACCAGAAGGAGTAATGAAAGCCAATATTTCTTTTGCTTGTTCTGACAATGGCAAATGCCAATAACCTTTAAGCAAATCAATTTTGCTTACAAACTTGGCCAATCCAACCTGGTCAATACAGTCATCCATTCGTGGCAATAGAAAAGAATCAGGCTTTGTCACAGAGTTTCCTTTTCTGAAATGTGTACAAAATCTTGATGTTGTGTCTGGCTTTGGAACAAGGATACATGGAGAAACCCAGCAATGTCATTTTGGAGCATAAAAAAAACTTCAGCATCCAAATATTTAGGCTTCTCTGGTGACATGCGATAAAATCACTGCTTGATCAGCTGTATATTTCCAATATCAGTATCATGTTCAATCAAGTCAGTGCAAGTGGGAACCTCACCAGACAAACAGCAATACAAAATCAGTTCTGAGAGCTCATTGCATTTATCCACTGGCAACTGAGACGGGAATTTATCCAGTCACATAAGATGTGTTGGTGGCTATGCACCTGCCCCAAAAGATGAGGAAGATGCGCATTGATTGTTTATTGTTCTCTCGTTCAAGTACATGCGACTGCCCTTTGAACAGCTGGTCTTTACACATGACTGCACCTGGCAAATGTCTTTTCTGAGATCCTGTTACTGTGTTCACTGGTTTTCAAAATAAGAAGATAATCCTGCTGACTCTTGCTGTCATATGCATTAAAACCAGGTTTATTACAGGTGACGCCAGTGTCTTTACAACATTTTGCTACTGGAAATTCTCCATTATATTATTACTTAATTGGATGTGCCCTTTGTGGCATCTCTTGTCCCCTGTCACCATAGTCTGTAACATAAACCAAATTCTTTTTTTTTGTTATTTTATTTATGTATTATTACAAAGGTTAGAGACCAATACAGGTTTGTGTTATCTTTGCTCATTTTGTCTTTACACAAAGTCAGTTCTTCAGTTGTGAAGTTGCCAAAGGTCACTGCATTGTATAGCTGTTAGTGCGAGTTTAACATTTACAGAAAAAGATCAGTAAACCAGTGATGAGGTGTATCCTTGGTTGAGTGAGTGGAAAAGCTTGAGTCCATCAGCCAATGAGCTTACTTACCATGCAGCATGAAAAGGTGAAATAACGTTGGTGCCTTATATAAACTGGGCCACAATCAGCCCTGATGACAAACAGCTGCCAAGAATTCCTCTGCTTCCTCTGAGTCACATGACCCAACAAAAACAGGTGTTTTTACACCCTGATTGTTTTTTTCCACATAGTGGCCAGGTTGTAAAATAGATTGGAGCAATACTTCATTCAATAGAATCAGCTTTCAAAAAAATAGCACAATGGCCTACCAAATATAAAGGATCCATCTCCATAAGAGCAGTTTCTCGTGATGAAATTATCCATCCATCCATCCATCTTCATCCGCTTTATCCGAGGCCGGGTCGCGGGGGCAGCAGCCTAAGCAAAGAAGCCCAGACCTCCCTCTCCCCAGCCACCTCCTCCAGCTTATCCAGGGGAACACCAAGGCGTTCCCAGGCCAGCCGAGAGATATAATCTCTCCAGCGTGTCCTGGGTCTGCCCCGGGGCCTCCTCCCGGTGGGACATGCCCGGAACACCTCACCCAGGAGGCGCCCAGGAGGCATCCTTGTCAGATGCCCGAACCACCTCAACTGGCTCCTTTCGATGTGGAGGAGCAGCGGCTCTACTCTGAGCCCGTGATGAAATTAAAATAATAATAATAATCATAGAATAATGCAGCTTTCTAAATCAACTTCATTTATATAGAGCATCAGCAGAAGAACTCCTCAAGGCTCTTAATACTGTCAGGTAAACAACAACAATACAGATAAAACTACAACAATTAATCATTTCTCAATCAGTAATCATTTTTAAAAATGTGCTTTAAAAGAGACTTGAAGGATGTCATAGATTTTGTGAGCCTGATCTCCTCAGGCAGGTCGGTCTGGCCACTTTAAATGTAAAGGTGGACTTTACATCTAAAAGTAAAGTCTTTACTTTCCTGTTTCTTTGCTCTGCTTAGTTCCTTAACTGTGCACTACAAGGTGACCAGATCTTGTAGACTTTAGAAACCTATTGGGTTTGTATGCAGTAAACATCTCAGGCCATGTAATTATTCATAACCAAACAGTTATAATTTAAATTCAATTCTGCATCTTTTATATACATTCTGGAAAAAGTACATTGTACAATATGTAGGACTGGTTGTTGATCTCAATAAAATATTGTTGCATGTCAGCAGGGGTGGTCCTAGCCTGTTTGGTGCCCTGGGCAAACACGCCAACAAACTAGGACTGTCAACGATCACGATTAACATGATTGTTGATCAAAATGCAATCAACAAACTTTGGACAAACTGCCCGAAATGCGTTGACAGAGACATTTCAAGGATTTTGAGTGATTCTGTGTTCCAAAGGGATTAATTGCGTTAAAATGTTTATCTAACCCTAACCCTATCAAAAGTTGATTCATCTGGACGTAACGTTTTCAGTGGGAGAAACCTTTCGTCACTCATCCAACTGACTTCTTCAGACTCAGCTAACTGCAGGTTTCCCCAATCTCATAAACAGTACATTTGCATAATGACTGAAACCAGCCCACTGAAGGAACAATGGCCTGTGAGGTCAGTTCCTTAATCATGACCTTGTAGTACCATATCACCCTATTAGAGCACTTCGCTCTTGCACTGCAGGCTTACTTGTTGTTCCTAGAGTATTTAAAAGTAGAATGGGAGGCAGAGCCTTCAGTTTTCAGGCCCCTCTTCTGTGGAACCAACTTCTAGTTTGGATTCGGGTGACAGACACTATCTCTACTTTCAAGATTAGGCTTAAAACTTTCCTTTTTGCTAAAGCATATAGTTAGGGCTGGACCAGGTGACCCTGAATCCTCCCTTAGTTATGCTGCAATAGACGTAGGCTGCCGGGGATTCCCATGATGCATTGAGTTTTTCCCTTCCAGTCACCTTTCTCACTCACTATGTGCTAACAGACCTCTCTGCATCGAATCATATCTGTTATTAATCTCTGTCTCTCTTCCACAGCATGTCTTTCATCCTGTTTTCCTTCTTTCACCCCAACCGGTCGCAGCAGATGGCCGCCCCTCCCTGAGCCTGGTTCTGCCGGAGGTTTCTTCCTGTTAAAAGGGAGTTTTTCCTTCCCACTGTCGCCAAAGTGCTTGCTCATAGGGGGTCATATGATTGTTGGGTTTTTCTCTGTATTTATTATTGTGCTATCTACTGTACAATATAAAGCGCTTTGAGGCGACTTTTGTTGTGATTTGGCGCTATATAAATAAAATAAAATTGAATTGAATCATAATTATGCAAATTCCCATGACCATTGATCAACAACCACTGATCAAAGACCACTGATCATTGACCGCCTCAAATATCACCGCCTTTATCCAGGGGATGCCATACCCTGCATTTATGGACTTCCTAAGATCCACAAGGAAGGGGTCCCACTCAGACCCATAGTCAGTAGCATAAACTCAGCCACTTATAACATTGCGAAACACCTTGCTACCATCCTTGCACCTCTCGTGGGGAACACCCCACACCACATCAAGAACTCCACCGACTTCACCGACAAGGTCCAGAAACTTACCCTGGATCCAGATGAAACCATGGTGTCCTTTGACGTAGTCTCTCTCTTCACTTTCATACCCACCACGGAAGCAGTGGAGACTGTCAGAAAACGACTACAAGAAGACAGCTCCTTGGAAGACAGGACCAACTTCACACCTGATCAGATTCGCACACTGTTAGACCTCTGCCTTACCACAACATACTTCAAATACAACGAAGGCTTCTACAGACAAAAACATGGCTGTGCCATGGGCTCCCCTGTGTCACCTACACTGTAAAAACGATAACTAGTAATTGTTGATTTGAGTAAAGTTTTCAAATTAAACTGACTTAGAAATAAAACTTTCCATTTACAACCTAAAATAGCTTGTCTGCCCAACAAATTTCTTCCATTGTTGTCCTAACTAAGATTTTCTAGCGAGCATAACAAAGATTATCAACTTTTGAGTAGATTTTTTGAGTCGAGTTGGGAACCGGTGGGAAACCCCGTAGGTGACTGGCACACGTCGTGGTCTGAATAAGTTTGAACTAGACCAAACGAGTCTGAGCAGACTGTGTGATAGTGGTTTGTCGATGTGTTCTGAACTGAAAACCTGCTAAGAAACTTTGAACAAACGTGGCCAAAGTTGGATGAAAATTACAATTTTTCGACCATTACGGATTTTACCTGGTCTGAAGTTGGAGTGTATTATTTGACCATTTTTTGGACAGGTGCGGCCATTTGCCCCAGCAGGTAAGCTAACGACATCTGTTATTAGGATTTTCTACAAGCGCTAGGCTGCATCCTCCTGAGGACCCATGAGGGTGGAACGAGTAAAGCACTGAAAAAAAGCCAAACAATAACATATTTAAGTCATCTAAGGGACTTATATATCATGTTTAAGCTAGCGAAGGACCGCGGGGGGGGGGGGGGGGTTGAAAATGATATGCCAGGAGTTTGCTGTTCTCGCTGCTCTAGCAAGCCTTGAATCCCCAGCTAGCTATCGAAGCTGGTGGTAACAGACGTCTCCGAAAACATAGAAGCATTTTTGCAAAAATATGTTGTCTTGATAAACTGAGCAGATATTTGAAATTTACACAGCTACATTCTCGCCTGAAAATACCTTAAAAGTTTACTTTGTGACCCAGAAAGAGTAATAAGAGTAATATTAAAACTAAGTGGCTGCCGCCATTGTTTGAAACTAGAATCGGCTGGGCCGCGCTATGAATTCTGGCATAGGGTGGGCCACGAAGGATACACCTGACCCATCCTTCAAAGCTGTGGAAAGTATTGTATTGTTTTGAGAGCCTTTTTGTTGGTGGAGTATTGATTTTATGTACAATTTATTGGGTAGACGTGAGCTGTACGGTCCGAGTTTGCACATGCGCAGTAAGGATCGGGGAGTCCGATCCGTAACTTTTTTTTCTCTTTTTTTTTTCTACATTATATTGAAATGTTTCATTATTGCAAACATTTTCTCTCAGGCGGAGAGAGGTCGTGGAGTGTCAGCCTATGGTATCTGAGGTCCAGGAGAGATGACCTGCCCTGTTTTCCTCTGAGGAGGTAAGACTGTTCTATTTTATTTATAATTTAATTATTGTTCAAATGGGGCATGATTTATACTTATATTGAAGCAGTACGGTATTTGCTGGGGTCAAGGCCCTTGCCAGTGTTATATTGAAATCCTTACCCTGAACATTTCTGCCAGTACAAGAGTCCCCATGCTAAATCGAAATTGTGAAACAGAAAGGCAATCTCATAATTTTGACTTAGCATGTATTTTTTTTCTTTTTGTGCTAGAAATAGGACTTCTATAGTCTGAGATTGTTAGGGAAAGAATACTAAGGCAGGTCACAGAATCTGATTGGTCACAGATTTTGGTGCAACTTAGAACATAATATGTATTTTCATATTGATACTGGGTTTTGTGGGGGTGTTTCTATTCCTGTGCAAAAGACGTATTCATGAGAGATTTTTGAAGTAGGTTTTGCTGTTGATGACACAGTCAGGCATATAACATGGTGCAGACTGTCCAAGACAGCTACCCAGGAATTTTCTGTGCTGAATAAATGACAATATTTTGGTGAATGTATTGTTTAGATATCTGAAAATTTCATCGGATCACAAGCAAAGACGTCCTGGGGACCTTCAATGCATCCCTTGACAAAGTTGTGCCTGGCCTGCTGAAACTGTACTGGTCTAAGAAGGGAGCTCTTGGTGAGGAGATGGAAGACCTCCTGGATAAACTTGATGAACAGGTGAGTGAAGTGCTCCTTTATCTGACATTTTTAGAAGAGAGTATACTTTTCTCAACAGAAACTGAAAAAGATGTTGGCTTCAAACAAAACACATCAGTGGATATGTCAGTAAAAATGAATGTCATGAGTCATTGCTTTGTTCTTATTTGGCAGTATTTTATTTAATTTGTAAAACGAAAGTAAAATTGTTAACATGGCGTTGTTGGGGGGGTTGTACGTTTTGCGTGTTGCTGGGTCTGACCTGTGCTTTACTTTCATTACTATGAGAGTTCTGATTTTGCATTGTGTATAGTACACCATGTTACTTCACTAATTAAAATTCTTGTTTTCCACTGAATACTCTTTAGACATCCAACACTGTGTCCAACGGGCACTGAGAGGCCTGCCCATTTTCCTCAAGAGAAGATGCAACAGAGGTTTTCCTGAAGTGCTTAGTAAGTACAAGAAAGTAATGCAAGTAAAACTAATTGCTATGAGATGTTTTTAAAGGATGAGTTTATCCAAAATGGAAATATACACTTTCTCAGTGCAGTCCAGATAATTTTATAGTGGGGATTGCAGTTGTCATAACTCTCACTCCTTTTTTTCTGCTGAGCAGCAGCTGGGCATTGTTGGTGGTTGTTCCATAGCAGAAAATATTTTTGTACAAAACTCACAAGGTGGCATTAATTAAAAGAAAATAAGCTTTTTCTTCTTAAAACCTCCATGGGTCAAACGACCAGCATGGTATAGAGGTTAAAGTTAAAATCTTTAGAAATTTGTTTTGTCTTTAGTTTTTCTTAGCTTTCAATAATTCATATTTTACTTTTCTTCAGGACACTGACATTTTGGAACCAGTGTTGAACGGTGCATCAGTTGCCATCCTCACCATCCTACAAGATGACGATGCTGATACGTCTGTGCGAGAACATGCAGTTGTGTTGGAAGGGGACATTGTGCTACAGAACATTCCAGATCTCTCTACTGCCCTGGCACACCTCTTTGGCCTTCTGTATGCCCTCAACATTGATTATCCAAAGCAGATGAGTTTTACCTTTGAAGCAATTCAGGCCATCTTATTTTGGCCTGGTCGGACAATATGAAGGTGAAGTGGATAAATCATTATTCGAAATGTAAATTTTAGTCAGATGAATCTGTATTGTTGAGAATATATGGTGAAAATTTGTCTTGTAGTATTTTAAAAGATTTGTTATAGTGTTAGTTTCCTCTTCATCGATGGTAACATTTCTAAGAACTTTTAACTTCCATAGTTCATCATAGTAAGCCTGTGTAAAATGTCAATGTCTGGGTGCATAGGCAATTGTTTGTAGCACTACCCTATTTAATGTGCAATAGTTATGTTCAGCTTTTACAAGACGGTCAGGGTGTGTGTGGGTGAATTATTAAGTTGCTGGACACTTTTCCTTTTTGGTTCTGGACTCTAGAATTTTAACGTCTCTGCTGGGGTGCTCAAAGCACCCAAAAGAAACTGGCAACACGTTTTTGTTTTTGTTATTTCTTTTCTTTCTTTCTTTTTGTTTTTTTTTAACAGAAATTCACCCTACTACCCATGACATTCTGAAATGTACTGTAAAGACTGTTGAACAAAATAAATAAGCTTTTAGATAACATTGAATTGTGCTTTGTTTTATTCTATATCTATTAAGTGTTTTTTCAAGTATAATAACAACATACATTTTCCTTTGTTTATATAGGTAAATTTTCAACTCACTGGAGTAAGAATTGTATGATTACTCAACAAGAATATCTGTGTTTGGTGAAGGCAGAAATACATGGCATTGAAACCAGAATTTCTTCGTTAGACTTCCAGGATTATCCTAATTAGGTGAACAAAAAGATCCAAGTTGGCAGAAATTGTAAATCTTAGTTGAGTCAACAACAGTTGGCAAAAGTTGAGAAAACTCAAAAATCTCTTGCATCATGTTGCCTTGAAATTTTACGTTTTCTCAACATTTTCTTTTTTACAGTGTATTGTAGCCAACCTTTACATGGAGGAAGTGGAAAGAAAGGCTCTTGGCTCTTTCAAAGGAAGAGTACCCAGCCACTGATATGTAGACGACACCTGGGTCAAAATCAAGACACAAGAAGTGGAATCCTTCACTGCGCACATTAATGCTGTGGATAAACACATCAAGTTCACCAGGGAAGACACAAAGGATAACTGTTTGCCTTTCCTGGACTGCGCGGTGCACATTGAAGAGAATGGCAACCTCAACATTGAAGTTTACCGGAAGCCCACACACACGGACCAGTACCTCCTCTTTGACTCCCATCACCCTCCGGAACACAAACTTGGAGTAATTAGGACCCTACACCACCGGGCAGAACATGTTTCCTCCAAGCCTGAAGGGAAAAAGAAGGAACACACACATGTAAAGGAAGCACTGAAAACATGGGGTTATCCTAACTGGGCGTTCATAAAGTCAGCAAAGAGGCACAGAAAAGAAGATCAGACACCAGCGAGGGAGGATAAGAAAGACAGACGCAACAACATTGTCATCCCCTATGTAGCCGGTGTATCAGAGAAACTCAGGAGAGTTTTCTCCAAGCATGACATCCCAGTGTACTTCAGACCTAGCAACACACTCAGACACAAACTGGTTCACCCGAAAGACAAAACTCCAAAACACAGACTGAACAACGTGGTGTATGCTGTATAGTGCAGTGAGGAATGCCCAGACCTCTACATTGGAGAGACCAAACAGCCAGTTCACAAGCGCATGGCACAACATAGAAGAGCCACCTCCACAGGACAAGACTCAGCAGTCCACCTGCATCTTAAGGATAAAGGTCACTCTTTTGAGGATGCCAATGTTCACATATTGGACAGAGAGGACAGATGGTTTGAAAGAGGAGTGAAAGAGGCCATCTATGTCCACTGTGAGCGACCATCTTTGAACAGAGGTGGTGGTTTACGACACCAACTGTCTGCCATCTATAATCCAGTTTTGAGTTCCCTCCCCAGATGCCTTAACGCCCACTCACATCCTGGGCCATCTGACCTCAGGAATTCACATGACAAGGTGGGGCCAGGTTTCACAATGGGGTTTAACACTAGGTTTACTATCCTGCGCAAATTTGCATAACTTCCCTAAACCCAACATCCCCTAGAATTACTGGCTTTTTTACTGGCTTTCTGGCTTATTACTGGCTTTCTGGTGCAAGTCCCGAGGTGTTAAGCACCCCTGCTGAGATTTTCACAGGTCGTCAGCTTGTTTCTCCTACAGCTTTTGTTGTGCAAACCACCCATTGTCCTTGAGGCCTGGCACATTTGCATTTGCTCACTCAGAGTTGCTCAGATCCAAGGCAGGCCAAACCTCTGTGTTACAACTTTCAGAAATGCCTGGTAGAAATGCTTCAACTTACTCATGAGATTTTGACCACATTTTTTGCGGAAGTCACAACTATACTGAATGCACGACTGTTGTTGCCAGCTGCAAGAAATGCTTGGTAGGGAACAGCTGTTCCCTACCAAGCAAAGTTTGAAACACTTTGAAATAAAACAGACTTGTGTACCCATATATTGTGAATGTCTGTCTTTTGTATGTAGGTTGTAACACAGAGGTTTGGCCTGCCTTGGATCTAAGTAAACAAATGCCAATGTTGCGCACACACACACACACACACACACACACACACACACACACACACACACACACACACACACACACACACACACACACACACACACACACACAGCAAATCTGCATTTATTTGTCCCACAAGTGGAAAATCTGCATTGTCATTGCAAAAAAGTGGACAGAGCAAGGTATAGAAAGTGCACTATACAAACATTTTATACACACATACACACACATACATACATACATAGTTATACACACAGACACATCTATATCATATACACACACACACACACATACACATATATATATATATATATATATATATAGATACATATATATGTGTGTGTGTATATATATGATATAGATGTGTCTGTGTGTATAACTAGACTTTATGCATATTATATAAGGTGTGGCTATATAAATAAATAAATATATGTACAACTCCGTGTATATATGTTTATGAACAGGCATGCAGGCAGGTAAGGAAGGAAAGTAGCCTTGCAGGGAAGGAAAAACTTGAATCTCTCATGGTTAGGGGTTGGGGGAGGGTGTGTTTGCACAACAAAAGCAGGAGAACAATGGAGCTGAAGACCTGTGAAAATCTCAGCGGGGTGCCAAGAGGTGTTAAGGTCGGGGGGAATTTACGCAAATTTGCGCAGGCCAGTAAATCTAGTAGTAGGGACTTGCACCAGGGAAAAAAGGCTCAGTAATTCTAGTGTTAAATCTGGGACTCTCGGCCATTTGACCTTAGAACTGAAGAAGCTTCTCGGATGAGAGGTGAAACGTCTTCAAGCAACTTAAAGAAGTCCAGACGCTTTTCTTTGCAAACTCCTTTGACTACGATGACCTGGATGACTGAGAACCGTCACAGACAAAGACCACTGATCAAAGACCACTGGTCAATGGCCATGAGTACCATTCACAGAGAGTTGGGGAATGGGGAAGTGAAGCAGCTCATGGCGGTGAGAAGTGACCGGAGAGCAGACATAACCTGACGACAACCAGCACACCAGCTTTTATTTTGGTATTTCCATTGACCCATACAATAAATTTGCATGTTAGCTAAAAAATTAGTTTCCTGTAACATTTAGATTTAAGATTTTGATTTAAATATAATATTTAGATTTAACATTTAGATTTAACATTTAAAATTGTGTTTTAAATATGCAAAGTTACAAATATTTTACTAAATGTTGTAAAAAATGACTTGAAAAAACATGTCTTTGAAAGGTTTTGAGCTAAATGTGGAACACAAGTCTTAAAGAACAAACTTAAGTTTCACACTTTTTTGTTAGAAAAAATCAAATTGTTACATACTTAAATTTACACAAAATGTCAGAAATCTGCACTGTTATGAACAAAAATTTAGACCTAATTTTTCATGATTTGTTGGGTTAACCCTCTGGGGTCCAGAATGCAATTGGCCATTTCTGACTACTTTTGATTTTACATTTGAAATTTCACCTCTAAATTGTTTTATTTATTTGTTTGTATCTTGCCTTGCTTGGTATCATTCTTTTCAGCTTAACCTCACGTATCTGAATTTATGGTTAATTTTTCATTGACATACATACTTGTCCTTCAGTCCTAGAGGCATGAGAACCTGGGAGAGATGTGATGTGAAGAGCCGTGGAGAGAGCTGATGAGTGTATGCACCCCCTGTGAACTCCAGCTATGGCATCTTCTGCGAGTTGGTAGAATATTCATTCACATACTCATAGATAGAAGTGATGATCTGCTGAGCCCACATGGTGCCTTTTGAGGCAAATGTATGGGATATTATATCTAACCATTGGATTAGTCTGGACAGAATAAAACTGCAAAATAATGGGATGCTACAGAGATTTCTTACTGACCAGACTTTGTAAAAGACGCAAGCAAGACATTGCTGTTTGTTATTTCAAAACTCTGAAGGGAGTCTGTAACACAGGACCCCCACACACACGTCTGGTTTATGCTTAGACTGTCTTTTATTGAGAAATAATCTGTGGTTTTTGGCACCCGCCTCGGACGCAGGCACTCCGACTCTCTCCCAGCATCATCTGCTCCTTCTCACTGCGGACACACATAAGACACATCTCCCTCATTAAAACAGTCCTGTACACCCGTTCCCTCCCCGCCTCTGTGCCACCCAGAGAGCTCACTGTGTCACCCCTCCTCTGCAGCAGGCCAGCAAACCACGCCTACGCCACAGAGTCTATGTATACTGGCCAGAAAGTTGTAGTTCTGATACCTGCACAGACAGTCACTGATCTGCTCCATCTTAGTTCTGAATCACACAGATAGAAAAGGGGAAGAGACACAGTTTATGCTGTTCTTCACCCCATGTGACAATATTCTATAGGTTCCTTAAGAGGTACTATAGTTAATGTTTAAGTGAAGTGTTAAACATTTATGTTTTACTTTTTTATTAAAAGCTTTTTTACTTTTACTAAAAAATTTGTACATTTGACTTATGCTGTGTCCCGATTACTACATAATAATGATGTTACTGGAAGATTGGTGTGAAAAACGAAGGCTATTCAGATTTAAAACCACAAATGGAGTGATATTAACAAACTCTCAAAACCTGAAAAACTTGTGTTTGAAACATGCAATTTTATTCTATATAAAGATGAATAATGTGGAGTTCAGTCCAGCTTTGGATCAGCTTACTTGTGCGAAAAGAGTTTCTCACAGATAAATCCAAATGTCACTCTTGCCTCCCAGATGAGAGCATTCACTCAGCCATAACGCTGAAAATGAAAATGTGTAGTAATGTTCACGGAAGTCACACTAAAGAAATAAGAGTATTTTTTTTATTATTATTTTTTTAATAGACTATCATCTTGCAATAAATCATGTGTTAACAACCTGTATTGCACATTAAATGATATTCAGTGGATGCTGTTTACAGGTTTGAGGTTTGATTCTGTATCAGATCAAATAAAGGAAGACTGTCACGCTGAACAAGACTTTAACCAAAATTACACTGCAGTTGCACCATTTCTTTTTTTAATGTTTTTTTGTTACCAAAAAAGGATCTTTTCGTATTGATCCTTCTACACAAATAAATGAGATACTTCTGTCTTAGATGTTGACTCATGGGAGGAGAAATCACTTGCGGGTTAAGCAAAAGTCAGACTGGCTTCATGGCAAAAGTACATTTATTTCAAGAAATTTCTTACATTTTAAGGTCAAGGCAAAGCGATGTGATTAAAAAACACAATTAACAGTTAATGGCTATTCAGAAATTATGAGAATCCAAAGTGTCGTGTGCTGACTGATTAACATTTTATTAATGACCTTTGTTGATTCCTGGAATCATGATCTACATGACATGAATACATCTTGGGCAAACAAACATTAATCTTTTGTTGTTGTTGTTGTTGTTTTTTATTTTAATACCAGAAAAATAATGTTTTTTATGTTTTTTCAGATTAATGAAATCAATGCTTTTAAAACTCCTGGGAGACCCTGAAGAGCTGCTCTGCTTATTCCCAGATGAAGCTTAAAGGCAAATCACCAAGTTTCTCCTGAAGGACTTGATCCACTCTTTCACTCTGTGCAACAGTCAGTGTGTTCTTCCAGTCTCCAATCTGACCTGTAATGAAGACAAAAACACAACACCTGATACCCTGATATCAAACTTTTGTGCACAGCAGCTGCAGGTCTGTTATGTTACCTTTGCGCAGGAATTTCCCACTGAACCGCTCTGGTGGAAGATGCTCATAATTTGCTTTCGTGTCATTCTTCATGTTTTGAAATGTAGCTTTTTCCACAACTTGACTGATGGCGGCTTCAGTCAGGTTTATCCCTAAGAAGTTGCAGATCTTCTTCACTGATGCTTTCAGGTCCTGAAAGAAAAGCAGGAACGCAACAGAAAAACAACCTTAAACTCTGCCAGATATTTTATTTAAGTTTCCTTTTGAACAACAAAAGTTTGAAGAAACATCTTACCAAAATCATTTCCTCGTAGGTCAGGAAGAGGATGTTGTACTGCTCTCTGTTTAAATACCACTCCCTGACATGGTCAAACCAGGATGATGCAAAAACTGTATAGTGGCATAATGCATCCAGTTATTTGGCATTCTCATTTAATTGAGTTCACATACAACCCTCATGTCAAAAGAGGAGCTCAAGTGTAAGCTCTGTAGGTATCTACAGCATGACTGCAGGCACGATCAACCCACCCATTTGGTTCTGACAGATGGAAGTCTATTACTAATCATGCTAATCATGCAGTGGTAGTGTGCCTCCGAATGTAGTACAGATTTTGTCAATGTGCTCAATCCCTACATGTCACACACACACACACACAAAACTGGTGTCGGTGCTAACATACTAGCACAGCACCACAAAATCACTGGGTACTAAAGTGAAACCGCTGTTGCCACACACTGAAACCTTCAGGTCACTGAAGTCTTTCAAGTATGTAGAGCTGCAAGAGCTGTGAGATGAATCATATGACAGAAAAGACAAAATGTTTAGTAACAGATTTTTTTTTTATACATATATATATTTTTATTTTATTTTATTATATATTTTTTTATATATATGTTTTGTTACTTCACAAGCCAAACAATTAGAGCACAGGTTTAAATTTACAGTTTTTACTGCATTTACAAGGTCCCATCCAACTACCGACCAATAACCTGCCTCAGTACTACATGGAAGCTCCTGTCAGGCATCATATCGGCTAAGATGAACAGGCACATGGGTCAATAAATGAGCGGGGCACAGAAAGGGATTGGCAAGAATACCAGAGGCACAAAACACCAGCTACTGGTAGACAGAACAGTCAGCCAAGACTGCAAGACCAGACTGACCAACCTGTGCACTGCCTGGATTGATTACAAGAAGGCCTATAACTCAATGCCCCACAGCTGGATACTGGAATGCCTAGAACTGTACAAGATCAACAGGACCCTAAGAGCCTTCATCAGGAACTCAATGGGGATGTGGCGTACAACACTAGAGGCCAATTATGTTGGCCTCTAGTATACATATATACATATACATATATATATATATATATGTATATATATATGTATATATATATATATATATATATATATATATATATATATATATATATATATATATATATATATATATATATATATATATATATATATATATATATATATATATATACACACATGTATTATTTAAAATGACTTAATTAACTATAAAGTGTGACTTTCGATCCACATAATGATGAATCAATTACTGATTACTATAAAGTGAGGAAACTTACTGTTTCCTGTTATGTACCACTCAAAAAACTGGTCAAAGCTCTCGGGAGTGTCCAGGTCTGCCATGGCTTTGCTGAAGTGATAAAAAGACACCACGTTGTCCTTTGGATTCCTCATCAAATACAAGATCTATATATTTAGAAAGAAAATCCGAATATTAACAGTTTGTTACTTAAATGTAAAAATTTAAAGTCATTAGTTTAAAAGAAAAACAATTCAAATTTTAGGGTCAAAATTTGATTTCAAATAATATCTTTTAAAATATGTTTTAAAGTCTGTATATTTTTATAGCTCTTTTTCTTCTATTTCTACTTGATTTGATGAACCTCTTAGTCTGCAATTACCTCATCGTAAGAAAGGAAAAGGACAAAAAATAATATACTGAAATAAAAACACAGAATCATTTAAAATAAAACAAATGCTAGTGCTAGCTTTTTGAACCTGGAACGTGGAATGTGTTTGTGTAGAAGTCTATGATAAAAATGACCCTCAGATTCCTTGATTTATGACCCCATTACAAAATTTTGTTAGAGGCTCAAAGTTTTACTTGCTTGGGGCACCATATTCACTGGCAAATAAAAAAAATTTGTTTTGAAAAGAAGATCAACCACTCTATTTTCATTTGCCAGGATTTGCTGGTTTGTTAAAGCGGCTAATGGTCAAAGTGCAAGCCTCAAAAAACTGGACTTCAGTGACCGATAGGAAACATAACAAAAAATTTAATTAATCTTAGAAAGTACAAATTTAATTTGCTCTAATTTTGCAAAAATAAGTAATAAAATAATTTTAACTTTCTCAAACTTTAAGAGTGCCTCTTTCTTCAAGAAGAATTGAGCTTCTATAAAGTACTGACTTTTGCCTTCTTCTCTTTCACTCCTGGAGGCATGATATGTTCAGGGAGATGCGAGGCGAAGAGTCGTGGAGAGGGAAGAAGAGTGTATTCAGCTGTCTTGTACTCCAGCCACGGCATCCTCTCCATGTTGTTTGAATATTTATTCTGATTCCCATGCAGTTCGTGGATGGAAATGATGATCTGCTGAGCCCATACAGTACCTGATGTGGGGAAAAACATTAGAGATCATCAGTGGATCAGTCTGGCCAGCACAAAACAGCAAATATAAATAATGTATGAAATTTTTCACCAACCTGACTTTGGATAAGTCACAAGGAAGACATCGCTGTCTTTTATTTCAAAACTCTCAAGAGAGTCTATGTAGTCTGGAGTTGTAAGACCGACCACAAAATTGTAGTTTTTATGCTTGAAAACACGGTCCCTGATCTGCTCCATACTGGTTCTACATAAGACAGAAAAAAAAAGATAAATAGAAACGAAAAATCTGTGAGTCACATGGTGGAGAGGTTTGTGTGTCCCAGGGATCCCCGGGGCTACATTGTTGGGGGCCTTTTTGTCCCCTGATAACCTTTCCCATGGCAAGTTGATGCTGGGGAGTAACGGAATATATGTACCGGCGTAACGTATTTGAAATACAAAATATGAGTAATTGTATTCCGTTACAGTTACCATTTACCAAGTGTGTACATATATATATATATATATACAAACCGGATTCCAAAAAAGTTGGGACACTAAACAAATTGTGAATAAAAACTGAATGCAATGATGTGGAGATGGCAAATGTCAATATTTTATTCAGAATAGAACATAAATCACGGAACAAAAGTTGAAACTGAGAAAATTTATCATTTGAAGGGAAAAATATGGTGATTCAAAATGTCATGGTGTCAACAAATCCCAAAAAAGTTGGGACAAGGCCATTTTCACCACTGTGTGGCATCTCCCCTTCTTCTTACAACACTCAACAGACGTCTGGGGACCGAGGAGACCAGTTTCTCAAGTTTAGCAATAGGAATGCTCTCCCATTCGTGTCTAATACAGGCCTCTAACTGTTCAATCGTCTTGGGCCTTCTTTGTCGCACCTTCCTCTTTATGATGCGCCAAATGTTCTCTATAGGTGAAAGATCTGGACTGCAGACTGGCCATTTCAGTACCCAGATCCTTCTCCTACGCAGCCATGATGTTGTGATTGATGCAGAATGTGGTCTGGCATTATCTTGTTGAAAAATGCAGGGTCTTCCCTGAAAGAGATGACGTCTGGATGGGAGCATATGTTGTTCTAGAACCTGAATATATTTTTCTGCATTGATGGTGCCTTTCCAGACATGCAAGCTGCCCATGCCACACGCACTCATGCAACCCCATACCATCAGAGATGCAGGCTTCTGAACTGAGCGTTGATAACAACTTGGGTTGTCCTTGTCCTCTTTGGTCCGGATGACATGGCGTCCCACATTTCCAAAAAGAACTTCGAATCGTGACTCGTCTGACCACAGAACAGTCTTCCATTTTGCCACGCTCCATTTTACATGATCCCTGGCCCAGTGAAAACGCCTGAGCTTGTGGATCTTGCTTAGAAATGGCTTCTTCTTTGCACTGTAGAGTTTCAGCTGGCAACGGCGGATGGCACGGTGGATTGTGTTCACTGACAATGGTTTCTGGAAGTATTCCTGAGCCCATTCTGTGATTTCCTTTACAGTAGCATTCCTGTTTGTGGTGCAGTGTCGTTTAAGGGCCCGGAGATCACGGGCGTCCAGTATGGGTTTACGCCCTTGACCCTTACGCACAGAGATTGTTCCAGATTCTCTGAATCTTCGGATGATGTTATGCACAGTTGATGATGATAACTGCAAAGTCTTTGCAATTTTCGCTGGGTAACACCTTTCTGA
This sequence comes from Oreochromis grahami, assembly GCA_029532605.1. Taxonomy (NCBI): domain Eukaryota; kingdom Metazoa; phylum Chordata; class Actinopteri; order Cichliformes; family Cichlidae; genus Oreochromis; species Oreochromis grahami. The sequence continues at coordinate 1,896 of JAQSNX010005172.1, read as the reverse complement.
TATTGCTCCACTATCTTTCTGCGCAACATTGTGGGAATTGGTGATCCTCTACCCATCTTGGCTTCTGAGGGACACTGCCACTCTGAGAAGCTCTTTTTATACCCAATCATGTTGCCAATTAACCTAATTAGTGTTAATTGGTCTTCCAGCTCTTCGTTATGCTCACATTTACTTTTTCCAGCCTCTTATTGCTACTTGTCCCAACTTTTTTGGGATTTGTTGACACTGTGAAATTTTGAATCAACATATTTTTCCTTTGAAATGATACATTTTCTCGGAATAAACTTTTGATCTGTCACCTACGTTCTATTACAAATAAAATATTGACATTTGCCATCTCCACATCATTGCATTCAGTTTTTATTCACAATTTGTTTAGTGTCCCAACTTTTTTGGAATCCGGTTTGTATATATATATATATATATATATATAAGGTAGTCAGAACTGAGGGGATTGAACTACCAGAAGGCAACATTGCAGACATAGAGGACAGTTACAAGTACCTGGGGATCCCGCAAGCGAATGGGATCCATGAAGAGGTCGCTAGGAAAGCTGCAACCACCAAGTACCTGCAGAGGGTCAGGCAAGTTCTGAGGAGTCAGCTGAACGGTAAGAACAAGATCCGGGCCATCAACACCTACGCCCTGCCCGTGATCAGGTACCCTGCTGGGGTAATAGGCTGGCCAAAGGAGGAGATAGAATCCACTGACATAAAGACAAGAAAGCTCCTTACCATGCATGGAGGGTTTCACCCCAAGTCCAGCACCCTGAGGCTGTACGCTAAGCGGAAGGAAGGGGGCCGGGGACTGGTGAGTGTCAGCACCACAGTCCAGGATGAGACAAGAAACATCCACGAATACATCACGAAGATGGCCCCAACTGACCGAGTGCTCAGGGAATACCTCAGGCAGCAGAAACCCAAGAAAGAGTGTTTATATATATATATATATATATATAAAAACACCCAGCACGCCCCTGCGGGCGGTTTATCCTTCAAGCTCGGGTCCTCTACCAGAGGCCTGGGAGCTTGAGGGTCCTGCGCAGTATCTTAGCTGTTCCCAGGACTGCGCTCTTCTGGACAGAGATCTCCGATGTTGTTCCCGGGATCTGCTGGAGCCACTCGCCTAGCTTGGGAGTCACCGCACCTAGTGCTCCGATTACCACGGGGACCACCGTTACCTTCACCCTCCACATCCTCTCGAGCTCTTCTCTGAGCCCTTGGTATTTCTCCAGCTTCTCGTGTTCCTTCTTCCTGATATTGCTGTCATTCGGAACCGCTACATCAATCACTACAGCCGTCTTCTTATATATATATTTATATATATTTATTCTGTTAACTTTTTTCTTTTTACTATATTTTATAAACATTTTGCTCTTACTATTTCTTTTTTTACTCACTATACTGCTGAGTTACTGTCTGCTGCTCGTCAAATACATTTCATTGCAATGTTGACCCTGTGCTAACTTGCATATGACAAATAAAACTGAAACTGAAACATTTAAATAGGTGGTCATCAGAATACACGGCGGTCATTTCCAGTTTCCGGCTATCCCTTCTCTAAGCCTTCTCCAATTTTTGGTGATTTAAACGCAGGTTTAAATCACTTGGATGAGCATGTAATCATATATCAAATGGCTGAGAGCGGCTAGCTCGGGTTCAAGTATGCTCTATTTTTTTGTTTGTTTCTTTATTTTTTTAACTCCATTCCCATCTGGGATTAAAAGATTATTGAACATATATGTGATCAGCTCCATGAAATGTATTCCTTAATTTATCATTAAGCACATGTCTATGTGACTTTTCACCTAGTAACTTGTGTGATGAACCTATGCAGCTACTAACCGCTTCCTGTCTTCAGAGAACATTTAGATATAGAGAAGTGAAACCTCAGCTC